>JAHBCN010002790.1:85076-96964 GCA_019359885.1 Listronotus oregonensis | reverse complement strand
ATTTTTTACTTCAAGTACTTTTCACTTGAAGTAAAATATTTGGGGTAGTACTTCAAGTATTTTTTAATTTATTTGGGAAAACAAGTACATTTAACGAGTACTTGTACAAAAGTACTTTTAAAAAAGCATAAACTTGGTACTAGTACTTGAAGTACTATTTGAGAGTACTTTGACAGCTCTGACTGTGTTATTTTAAGTTGTAATCCTTTTTCCCTACAAAAAACTTCATATACCATTTTTTTGTTGGAGTAGCCATTTTTGAATAATCAGGGTAAAATAATTTGGTTTGGCCTATTTATTAAATGAGGAAAATTGAGAAAAAATAAAACAAGTAAGTAGTGGCAAAGTTATATATATATATATATATATATATATATATATATATATATATATATATATATATATATAAAAAAAAAAAAAAAAAAAAAAAAAAAAAAAAAAAAAAAAAAAAAAAGGGAAGGGTAGTCGTGACTGACTGTTAAAGAAAAAAATCTGAAACCAGAGTAGGGAAATGCAGTCAATTGAAGGCCACTTTAAGTAATTAACTCTTTATTGAAAAAGTCGGCTTTGGAAAACTTTTTCCCATCATCAGGACAATCTAAAAATAAAAGAAAATTCCATAGTCCATAGCTATGGACTGGCAGAATGCAATAATTTTAGATAGAGCTGATAATTGGTACAAAAGAACTTTCCTAGAAATGGTACATATTTACTTACAACCAAAATCTATGAATAAAAGGAGTGATATCCAAAATCTTAGCTCCATTTATAATTATATTCCCTCGTACCAAAAAACCGATAACAATTTTTCGTTAAATTCAATAATAAGCATCGGAACTTTGCATTTTGTAGGTACATACATATTACAATCTATTAATTTTAAACCTTTGTAAATGGTATTCATTTTCAAAATACAATAATGCCTGCAAACTCTTAATTGTGAGCAGTGTATAAATAATTACCTAGGCACCACGACAGATGGCTCTGTCGTTCTGCATGATGCGGCCTGTGATGTCCAAATCTTAAAAATGGAAAATCCAAGTTTTTTAAAATCTTATATCAAATTTCTTATTTCTTGTTCAACTGACAGCGCTCATTGGTCGTTAAGTTTTTAAAACCATACTTGTTTTTTGTAAGTTTTTTAACTATAAATTCTTTTGCTTTTTGTTATATTTCTTTCACTCCGTAAAAGTCTTGTTAGTAACACGGTGGCAACGATCCACGTGCTTAAAACTAAGTTAAAGTCAATGTAGTTTAAAGAGGAATGTGAATGAAGTTTTGTTCTTCATTGCTATTAAACCTGTTTCATGTTTTCAACTCACATATGGTAAGAACTTTGTAAAAGAGAATTATTTTTGTTGGTTTCACTAACAAGAATCATTTTCTTTTTATTTTTAGATTGTCCTGATGATGGGAAAAAGTTTTTCCAAAGCTCGACTTTTTCAATAAAGAGTTAATTACTTAAAGTGGCCTTTCAATTGACTGCATTTCCACTACTCTGGTTTCAGATTTTTTCTATATATATATATATATATATATATATATATATATATATATATATATATATATATATATATATATATATATATATATATATATATATATATATATATATATATATATATATATATATATATATATATATATATATATATATATATTTTTTTTTTTGATTGTGTTTCGGTAGTTAAATTAATATCTGTCCATCCCTAGATTTAAAAATTTTTGTATGTTTACTTACAATAGTGTTTATTGTCCTTCCTGGGCATGACGCAACACCAATACAACAAACAGGCCCCCAAAATGGCTACGACCAGGGCAGCCCCACAGAAAACGGCTGCCAAAATGGGCAAGCGACCAGTGGCGGGTGCAAGGGGCTGAGTCAAGCCGGGTTCCGAGTCCGGCCACATACCGGCTGTCAGCGTGACCCACTGACGCTGGAGCACGCGCCCCCCATTGGGAGAGGCTGTGCCTCCCGAGAAGACGGTGATGGTACCTGAGTCACCTGAAACAAATTAATCAAGTTGTTTAGATATCAACACGTAGCTTTGTTTCAATGGTTTTTGGGCTGTTAGGCCGGCGTCGATTGTCTGGTTGACTTGACGTTTCGCCAACCCGAGCGGTTGGCATCCTCAGAAAGGCCCTGCCCAAAAACCATTGAAACATTAGACAATGGCCGCGAAAGCCTTTCACAATTTAACACGTAGCTTTCTTGTAATAAAGCAAGCTTGCTGTGCAAAAAATATATAAATAAACAATTCTTTTTATAATATTGAATATAAGCGAAAATAAGAGGTAATGTAATAAGGAAGAAATTCTCAATATGAAAAAGTGCTCTCAAATTTAGGTTTATGCTTTCTAGAATAAGGTCAGTTGGTTACTATTTTAAAAAATTCCAAATTATCTTGAACTCTATGCATTCTTACAAAAATAGGTAGAGAGCTCTTTGTACAGAATAAAATTTAATGTTTGGAAATATTTCCAGAAATATGTCAGGAAACTATGAAAATATATGGAAATAATGGAAATATAAAAATAAAAAATACAAACCTCAAAAAATTAAACATTTAATGAAAGTTTATCATAGGTAATACCATAAATTGTCAGATTTGGCCGGATATTTTAAGAAACAAGTTAAATTTCCGAAGTATTCAAAACCAGGCAAAACATATCTGGCTTAAAATCCAAGTACGAATGGTATTTGGTAAGACGATTGAGCAAATAAAACAAAGTTAAAAGCAAAATAACTTTTTCCCTTCTATCCGATAACAAATTTCGATTTTTGACATTTCAAATGGGGTTATTTATGCATGAGTGGAATTGTCATTCAAAAGATAAAACGCAAAATACATTAATATAAATTTAAGTATTAATAAAAATAAAGAAAACAGTAAAATTTCTAAAAAAGTTATTACACACGACCACGAGACACAAGTTGTGCAACTTGATCAAAAGGCATATCTTCATCGATGTCATCTACACCTTGAATTTAGTATTCAGCATTAATGCCGTTTTCATGGGAGTGCAATTAAACTTCTTCTAAAGCAAACAATAGCCAACAAGCAATAATCGGTGAATCCCCGAGATTGAGATTTTATTATTCGTAATTGTAATAATATACGTACTTTTTCGGAAATATTTTTTTCTAATTGCTAAATGAGTGCGTAAAGTTTAACTTTGCACACGGAAACTCTTTGCGCAAGCATTTTCGTTCTGCATATTTGCCGTATTTATGGTCGATTTTTTAATGTATTAATAACTTCTAGATGAAATAATATTAAAAAAAAAGGGTTCTACATATTCTTTTATTGTGCTTTATTGAATTTTAGATACATTTGGCGCTTAGTAAATATCCCATATCAATTTTCTTTATTATCATTTTAATATTTTCCATGCACCATGCATTTTCATAGACACCATGCTAAACAACAACAGCAACCAAGTACAAACATTTTCTAATGTCACAGAAGCATCAGAAAATTCGGTAAAAAGTTTAAAATAAGTTTATGGGGAATGGAGGAAGAATTGCCAGACGATGTTTTAAAAGCCGCAAGTATGGCCAACTTAGAGCTCCTGTCGGCAAAATAAAAAAAGTACGAGAAACAGTATAATTCATTTGAAACATGGTGTGAAGAAAAAGGCGTTAGAACTTTGAAAGAGGAGGTACTTTTCGCCTATTTTCTCAAATTAAGCAAAGAATTTAGTCCAAATACTTTATGGTCGAAATACTCCATGCTGAAAAGTGTTTTAAAGATCAAGAAAAATGTAGATATCGGCAAGTTTTATAAGTTAGCAGCATTTATTAAGAAACAAAATGTAGGCTTTCGGCCAAAAAAGTCCAGGATTTAAAAAAAATAAATATCTACATTTATTAATGAAGCAACTGATGAAATATATCTTTTGATAAAAATTGCGACCATTTTCGGACTTGCTGGCGCCTGCAGACGAGAAGAACTCGCAAAAATAAAAACATCCGACATCGAGGAAAAGGCAACCTAATTGTTGTGAAGATTCCAGACTCAAAAAACTGTACCTCACGTACTTTCGTCCTGTCTGAAGAGATCAACGACGGAAAGTATTTGTTCTCATATCGGAAGTATACAGCATTACGGCCACCGACAACACATCAACGGTTTTTCGTATATTTCAAAAGGGGAATTTGCACACAACAATGCGTTGGGGTTAATACATTTGGGAAGATGCCTTCTGAGATAGCAGCATTTTTAAGTTGCCAAATCCACAGCTATATACCGGCCACAGCGTCCGGCGATCTTCTGCAACGTTACTTGCAAATTCCGGAAAAGAACTCATAGATATACAGCGGTTAGGCGGTTGGAAATCGACAACGGTAGCCGAGGGATACATTGAAGAATCAACAGGCTACAAAAAGGGGTTAAGTAAAAAAAAATTAAACTGCAACAAGCCAAAAACTCTCAAGAAGCCAGATGAAATGTCCTGTTCCACAGACGCTGTTTAATCAGCTAAAACACAAGATTCCGTCTTAACATCGAGTAGCGAACCATCATCGACGTTCCTAAGAAATCATTTGAAATCGGCCATAAACCTTCAACATGCAACTAATTTTACTTTTAACAGTAATATTGTTAATCATAATTAATAATGGTTTTTTTTGTATAATCAGTTAAAATAAAAATTTAATTATTTACTTTGGATTTTTAATTTTTACTGAAATATTCGTATATATATATATATATATATATATATATATATATATATATATATATATATATATATATATATATATATATATATATATATATATATATATATATATATATATATATATATATATATATATATATATATATATATTTCTAATAATCATATTCTTTAATAGAAAAGTATTCGCAAGTAGAAAAAGTATTCTTCCTAATACTTGCGCAAAGTGACTTTTCCGCACTTAAAGCTTATCCGAACTCCGCTTCGCTTTTCGAAGCGGAGTTCGGATAAGTTCGTTTAACTGCTTTGGCGTGCGGAAAAGTATCACTTTGCGCACTTATTAGGAAAATAACTATTTCTATTTCGAAATTTGTACTGCACAAAAGTATAGGAAATATAAAAATAAACTGCAAGAAAGAATAAGAAGTATATAAAAATCTTTGTTTGGATGGTTTAAAATGCATTCTTTTTTTTTCGATATTTCCAAAATTTTTAATGTTTTAAATATTTTCAAAACACTTTCAGGATTTTCCAATATTTTCATATCCATGAAATATTTCCACTGTTCTTCAGAGCGCTATAACTTTGGTTCTTATGAATATTTTTAGCTAAAAATTTATATGTGTACTCTTAAAACACTTATAGATAAAACTCCAAAGTTCTTTCTTTTCATCTTTCTCTTCATTGGTCCTCACAAAAATCCCAAAAAATGCATAAAAATCCGACCGTCAAACCAGTGTACCCCCTTAATTCTTAAGAAAATCCGTTTTACTAGTGAACTACCTTAAATTAATCCACAAATTAAGTTTGTTTAAGCACGTGCATACTAAACAAAAAAAATAATTCCTCGATTCAGACCTCGAACCGATTTAATCCTTGCGGTGTAAACTAAGGCTATTTATACTTTTTCCAACACAAAATTAAGACTGCAGTTAAAACCTCACCAAGTTTACAGTCTTCCATTTACCTTAGCCTTTAAGTTTATATATAGAGGTGTCGTTAGAAATATCGTTAAAACGCTCGTTTCAATTCTTATTTAGGAAAATCGACTAAAAGGAACATAAACCACGTCTATAAATAAAAGTTTTCTACTAAAACAAGCTATTACTGTAATAGTCTAGTCGAGAAGTGTGTTTTCTGCGCAAAATAGTTAGAGGGCCTCGAAAAATACGAGCGATAGCTCATTCGGCGCGAGAAAGGCATTTTGAGGATTTTTTCTGCCAATAAAAATTGCAATTGGAATAACAAAAAACGAAAAACAAAGCATTTCGATTTTTGATAATAACTCAAAAACCATAAGAGATAGCGGAAATTACAAAAAAGATCCTTGAAGAGAAGAAGATTTCCGAGAAAAAAGTCCTAACTGTCAGAGTTCTATTTCTATTATTTATAATTTTAATTTAACGCTGAAAATGGGCCTCCGGGCGACATTTTTGGTTGCGCGCTCGGCGTCAAAATCGAAAACGTCACACTAAATATTATGGTGTATTTAGAACACTTTAAATAATTTATTTCCGTTGAAAATTTAACTTAAAGTTAGTTTTTCAACAAGTCTATTTCTGCCTTTTTAGATTCAATCAATGACGTATCAGATTTACTTTCCAAAATTTTACCTTCCGTATTCTTGCGACAGTAGATAATGATTTCAGCAATTTTTTTGTAAGATGGTTATCTGTTTCCAATCTTCAAAATCAACCACAAGAAATACCAAAAAAAAAACAGAAAGATTTTAACTTTTTGATTTGCCAAGCTCGTCACAAATATATTAAGATATGCTTGGCAAGTGATGATAAGGCACGTCTACTTGCTCTTCAGGCCCCTAAAAGTAATGCTTGGATTAACGCACTTTCATCTTCGTCCTTGGGAAATTTGTTAGATAACAAAACATTCCATATTTTTTTATATTACTTGGTCTGCCTGTGTGTCGACAACAGAGCTAAAAATCCTTCTGTGATAAAGCTTCTTGGAGTTTGCAGAAGAGATGGAATGACCTTAATTCCTTGGAAATATGGAAAATAATTACTTTGGGACGCTAGTTGCAGCCATACACTTGCAAAATCCTATCTGGATAAAACTTTTAATTCATTATCCAAAAAATTGGTTTAGCTGTGCAACGGGGTAATGCAGCATTGGTACTAGGTACAACCCAGTAGTTATTTAGTTCATTCTAAAATATTGTTATTTGGTATTTATAACATTATATATTTTAATATTTTATAACTTTCTGTCAAATAAAATGCGTTTAGTTAGACAATTGTTAATTAACAAAATTGTTTCAAACTTTCGTCTTCATTGTACATTAAAAAAATATATATATATATATATATATATTACAAACTTACTTACTTTTAATTAATTTCTTAAATTAAAAAAATTTGGGGCTTTTTTTTTTTCTACGGATCTGGCCATTCGCTCTAGCGGCTTACTTTGTTACTATTTGAGATTTTCTAACCCTAAATACTAAACTGATTGTTTACCTTTGTGTTCGGCTTTGCAATAATGTTTTATATGAGCACCGTGGTATCATAAAAGGGAAATTTTTGTTTGTAATTACATTCAACGAAATTATCCTCATCAAGGCTTATTTGAAGTGTCTCAATCCATTAATACTTGCTTTGTCTGCATGTGCTCTGTGTTGGTGCATTACCATCCGATGTCCCTGGAGTTGGTTTTTGTTGACTTGTGGCTTTTTTGTCCCAGAGAAATTCTTTTATTTCAAGGTAAATTTATTCGTATTACACTATTACTTCTTTTTAAAATATATTTGTCTATGGGGAAAATTTGTTTACAGATAATAAACACGAAGTTTACTAATTATAAATCTCCAGGTCTTACTTTTGGGGATGACATCATGGCCGTATTTTTCCCCAAATTTTTCTTTTTGGCCTGGAGTAGCGTGGTTTAATTTTTCAACTAAATTCGAAAAAAAGCCCTGTTTTTTTGGGTATCCGCTATTTTACCTCCCAAAACAAAAAAAAAATTTTTGTCCCCTGACGCTAAAAGCAGCCCTTTTCTTCTTATTTTTTTTCAAATAAAAAAAAGGGTTCCTATATTTATGAATTTTAATAAATTTTTACTTTGATATTATTTTATTCTTTTTTGTTTTTTTTTTAAGCAATCCTTATCCCACTTATATTATTGGAAATTTTATTCCCCGTTTATTTATGTCTGGTATAATTACTCTAGCACAAGCCTTATCCCGAAATTTATAGTTAATTTGACCCATGTCATGACACTTGACCTTTCAAAATTTAGTAAATTTTTTTTTTCAATTAAGCCTTTGATCGGATTTGATAAAACTTTTTAACATTACCTTTATCCTAATTTTATACAAATTTAACAATTAACATTATTGGTTAAAAAACCCTATTTAACTATAGAATATGAGGTTTTGACCTCTCAATGTTTATGTCTACCTTATTCTAACTTTTTCCCATAATTTTAAGTATTTATATTGTCTTTATTGTTCGAAATTCTTTCACTTACTTAAAGAGTGTTCTTTGTTTTATAGTTTTTTGTCCATTTTGTTAGATTAATATTTTTTGCCGTTTCTTATTTGCACTTGCCCCCCTAAGCCCCCCACTTCCACCCCTTTTTCACTGTTTTTATATCGTCTTTCTTTTTTGGTTTATTTCCCATCGGTTTGGATTGTTTACAAATTTAAATCTAAAATTTCCCAACATTTCCTATACTAATATTTACATTTATAAGTCCAGTATGTCATTGTTTGACAAAAAAAAAATCAAATTAGGATTTTGTCCCTTTCTTTATATTTGACCCTAACATTTTACTTGGTCTTGCATATATCCTGTGTACTATCTTTTATTTTGGTATAATAAGTTAGTCTGATTATTATCACAAAAATTTTCTAGTTTTACCATGTGCTTTATCTTTTTAAGTTTTCTATACCAATAAGTTGGTATTCTACGAAATCGATATGGGTTTTTTGTTTCTTTAAAAAAATAAAAGTATTTGTATTTCTATCTGTTTCTTTTTACTCCTCATTACTTTATTTAGTATTACTGATGATTTTACTAACTTATCTATCCATTTATAATCCCTTTTGGGTCTTTCAATAATTAATTTTCTTAATATTTTCCCCTTTATACTTGTTATCCCATTTTACATTTAAGTTATTTACTTATAACCCATATCTCTTTTTTATATATATATATATATATATATATATATATATATATATATATATATATATATATATATATATATATATATATATATATATATATATATATATATATATATAAATTATTGTCTAAATTTTTCGCGTCTTGACTCTTTTTATATACATAGGTACCTAACAAAATCATGCCATAAAAGTTTAAAACATTTTAATGCTTTGTTTATAATAATTTTATAACTTTGACAAAATTACTTTGATTTTTCATTTTGTCAAAGTCATTAAATTATTGTAAACAAAGCATTAAATTTTTTAAAACTTTTATGACGTGATCTTGTTGGGTATGTATATAAGAAGTAGGGATGCGACATCGAAGCCTAACATCGAAGCCTAACATCGATGTTAAACATCGATGGCAACATGGAAACCTGACCATCGATGGTAACGATATATCGAACATACAACATCGATGTTTTTCTAACATCGATGGTACGATGCGATGATTCGTTCATGGTTTATTAACATTATTAGCAATAAGGCTACCAATATCACTAAAGACAGCTTTATTTATTTAAAATATACAAGAAATAATACATGTTTTTAAACTAAAACGAAACTCTTAGTAAAAAAGATAATTAAAAAAACTGAAAACATTATTTTATATAAAAAAATTATAGATCTCGATAAGATTTTTTAATGCTTTGTAAATAAAGTAATTTTGATAATAATTTTCCCTTTATCCTGTTTCGCTGCTGAGTTACTATTTGCCCTGCTTTTGAAAACAGACGTTCTGATGGAACGGAAGTTGCAATAACAGACAAAAACTTCGGTGCAATTATGGCTAGGGTGGGATATGTAGAGCGTTTTTCTGCCACCAGCTAAAGAGATTAATATTTGTATGTATATATGTTTAAAAAAAAATCCTCAAAACGCCTTTCTCAGATTTGCATTTTGCAATGAGCTATCCCTCATATTTTCGAAGCCTTCTAACTATTTTTCGCAGAAAACACTCTTCTCGACTAGACTATAACGTCTGCTTTGTGTTATAGTTTGGTAAGGTTTATGGTGGTCGTAAGATAAAATATCAAAATTAAAAGAATGGATAAGAAGAAAATGTTATTTTTGTGATTTATTACTATACTGGTGGATCATGGAAAAAACTAAATGGAAGCCTTATATTAAAAAAATAATACAGAGATGGGGCTTTTTTTATAGGTAATTTGATTTACCACCGACAAAATAGTGTAGCTAGCTAGCTATTAGGATATACTTATGAGCGAAAGAAAGAGAAAAAAATAAAAAAGTGGGTTTAACTAATTGAATACTATGTGTTAGAATTGACGTCAAGCTCAGCCATCTCGCGAAAGATGACCACTGGAGTTTCCTAGAAGTTTTTAAACTAGACTTAAATGATATTTTAATGGAAGTAATTTGTAACGTTCCTTTTAGTTCTTTACAATAATAAATTATAGTTAAAAAAAACTCTTTTATAGCATACTCAACTAAAAAGTGGAAAACATTTTCTAAGTATAAATAGTTTGTGTTAGAGTGATAGAATGTGCAATAATTAATTATGACTAATTAATTTAGAATAAGAATAAAATTAAAATTAAGTTAGTAACAGAATAATTTAATTTTAGTAAAAAAGCGTGGGGTCCTTGATATTAAATGTACAATTATTTTATTGGTATTGCTATTTATAAAAATTAGAGTTAGTATAAAAATATAGCACACTTTTTTACTATAATTAAATTATTTTATTAATAACTTAATAATTTTTCTTTTAATCTTATTCCAAATAAATTAGTCATAACTGATTATTGGACTATTGGACTTTCTATCACTGTAACACGAACTCTTTATACTTACTAAAATTATTTTCTACTTTTTAGTTCGGTTTGCTTTAAAAGCATGTTTTTTAATTTTTTTAAACTATAATTATTTCCTTATTTTTTAGTCTCAAAACAACATTAAACGCAATTTTAATCCAAAGCCTTAATTTTTAGTATCTGTTTAAAATTTTATTAATTTAATTAGTTTAAAATATTTTTTTTCAATATCCCTATAATTTTTTCCCAAAATCAAAAATTCTTTTACATAAAACTTAGAAGCGATCTTTTGTAATACGTTTGACTTAATAATTAAAACAATGTTTTAAAATGCATTGAGAAAAATGCTGTAGCGACAACTATGGTACCATAATAGGCTATTTGCCACCATTGAAAATAAGCTTTAAATTGTGGTCATCCTATCAGATAATGGTATAAAAAGCATATTTCTCTGTAACATAAAGTAAAATATGCATATTTATTGCAAAATATACGTATTAAAATACAAACAAATATTGCGTTCTGAAATGTAATTTTTTTTGTATTATTTTTGACCTTTAACTATCTAAATAACTGTATCTCTTGCGTTCTCTCTTGCTTAAATGGCAGTAAAGCTTTCTGGTCCTTTACCAAAAATATTAGTCGGAGTTTTTGCACAAATTCTTTTCCACCCCTAATCTCTGAAGATGGAATTGTCCTACCTCTTCCAACAGTTGTCCCTGTTTCTCATAAAATGTCCGATATAATTTTTAAAGTCAAACAGATCAAGCGTATTCTTTCTTCTCCTAATACTAAAAAATCGTCTGGGCTGGATGGCATACCAGCAATCGTCTTAAAAAAATGTGCTCCCGAGCCTGCACCCATCTTAACTCGCCTCTTTAGAATCTCTTACGACACGGGCATTTTCCCGGAGAGTTGGAAAGCTGCACGTGTGCAACCTGTCCCCAAAAAAGGATCCAAAAGTCTCCCTTCTAACTATAGACCTATATCTCTTCTTTCAGTTGTTTGCAAAGTAATGGAAAAATTCATTAATTCTCAAATCTTAAAGTATCTGGAAAAACATAAGATCTTACATGATAGACAATATGGATTCCGTCACAGTAGATCCACAGCTGATCTTCTTTCCTTTGTCTCACACAACTGGAACAAGTCCCTTGAGTTTCTTGGTGAATCCCCCATCGTTGCTCTTGAAAATCCAAAGCTTTTGATAGGTCTGGATGATGGGCTTCTTAACAAACTTC
>JAHBCN010002790.1:0-85059 GCA_019359885.1 Listronotus oregonensis | reverse complement strand
TTAATCATATGTCCTATGTATGAAAGAGACCCTAACTGAGGTATCTACCGAATCTGTCATATATGTGTATTTTTCTCAGGATACCCCCTATGCTTAAAGTCTAAGTGTTCACATACTACGAGTGTCTAGAGTGAAGTCAGATGTAAATTACTGATATGATTTCGTAGTCTCGAAACTCTAGGGATGAAGGTGGAGAAAAAGTGGGAAATGTGAAGTGGACAATAAAGGGATGCATCTGAGTAGACTTTTAATTTGCTCTAATTGGGATATACAAAAGAAGGAATTATGACAGATAATGCTTCGGAGCAGAAACTGTAAAAATATTCCTAAAAGAGAAACAGGTCTTCTACAGCTTGTCGGTGTGCAAGAGGAAGCTTTTTTTGTAAAACTGTGATAATTTATAAGGCAAAACAAATTTTATTAGAGGATTGTATAAGTGTTTTACCTTGTAATTTAAAAAAAATGGGCCCTTCAATTTTTCCTTAAGTGTAGGAAAGTACATTTTTTTTTCTAGCCTATAATTAGTCTTTAGAATGTTTTACCTTTTCACTAAAATATACATCGTCATCCTGCCAAGACCTGCGGAAAGAGCTGTTCGAGAACATCCAGGTTTCATCGAGAAACACCCAAAGATGTTTATTTTCTCCTAAACCTTCATTTTCCATAAAACCTTTTGAAAATTTCCTTCTCATGCGTTGCACATTTGGTTTTTCCATTAAGCCAAAGTTACTTATAAATTTCATATATTGCTTCTTATATTGTCAGCAACTGCCACTATGCGATCCTAAAAATACATTCATAAATATATTTAAATCTTAAAATATTTGGCACATCTGAGGATGTATTTTTAGATTATAATACTCTAAAAACAAGTTATTTTACCTTTTGCAAGATCACTATTCTGATAGCATCATTTTTTAAAAAATATTTATTAGGTTATATTTTCTTACCTCCGACTCATCACAGCTCTGAAGTGGGTTTCGAAGCTTTTCCAAACTGGAAATACAGTAATCATTGTGATTTATACACTAAAAAATATCTATTCTAGTGGTTTTTTCTTAAAACCAAGTAAAATAAAAACTTAGTCCAAATTAAAATAAATTATGAAATATAAAAAATGTCAAATAGTCCGCAAAAAAAAAAATTAAAACACTGCAGGGTAATCTCTAATCTCACTAATTACTTTAAAACACGAAATAACACACCCAAATACAAAAAAAAATTAATACAAAAATTGAAACGCCTTTAATCCATTACTGGGTGATTTACGCCAATCAGCTGATTTTGACGTCGAGTCTAGTAATTTTTGTTTTTGAACATGTAAGCCAACACAAAAATGTTAGCTTGGACAAACTATAGTATTATGAGAAGAATTCCTAATATTATCAAACCAATATTTTTTTATAATAAATATACTGTTTCTAAAATATAGATAAAAGTAAGTGTTACAATTCTTTTTGATATAAATAATAGTCTTTGGACAAAGCAAAAACTAATTAATCTTATACTATTGTTTCTTATTTAAAGAATTATTATATAAAAATTATTTTAATTTACAGCTGCTTAAAAATAACAAACGCATTTTTTGTTCTGGAAAGCACTAGACATGGGGTACATAAAATTAAAATGCAGCAAGGAAAAATATTTATTTTTAACACGATACTTTTTTTTCTTTTATTTTCTTTCTGCTTCAAAAAACGGAAAAGTTTCAGTTAACAGTTTTTCCACAAATTCTTCAAGCGCAGCGTAATTACACAACACCGTAATTTGCAGAAAAGTTTAAAAAAAACTTCAGTTTTCAATTTTCTTCTAGTAATTGAAATAATAAAAAAAAACATTTCTTAAGGAAAGTAATGAACAAAATAGAGACATATGGTTTTATAACTTTTGTAGTAAATAATAAAATTATATACCCAAAAATCTCTTGTTACGGACACCTTTAATAGACGGACTCCAAAAAGATGGCATATTAAATTCTCTTTTCAAAAATGTAGCACACCATAAATACATAATATTGATTTTCTAGGCAATTTATTTAAACTTTATTACTTTAAAACCAAAGTAGGCTATACAACAAAAGCTTATATACTAAAAACGAAACTATGTTGACATTGTTGCTGGAAAGACATTACACAATATATTTTAACAAACAAATAAGGTGGGTGGACCATGGAAGTCCAAGGTATTTGCCAGCCCAATTATTAAAAAGTCGTAAGGCGGCTACTGACTTGTAACCGAACGTTGTAATGTAATGCTCGCTACGAAAATTACATTACAGCAACTCGTTCAGTTCATCACCACATCGTAGCGAATATTCGCGTTTGAATGCTCGGTTCACGAGTGATCCACCATTCGTCTTTACAGTGTCGTCGAAAATGTCAGACATGGAGGTCGCGTTTGCATTTCTGCTAGTACGTTATTGTTATTTAAAGACGAAAGAAAGAAAAAAACTCGTTTGGGTAATGAATTTGTACAAAAGTAGACAACAAAACGGTGGACAGTCTTTATTAGGCATTCTTAAAAATCAAGGATTCACGGGCCAATACAAAAACTTCATTCGAATGAGTGCAACAGATTTTGAACTTCTGGTTAACTTGATCGGACCAAAAGTGGCCAAAGCAGACACTTCCTTCAAAAAGGCGATAACAGTGACAGAGAGTTCCGCTGCTTTTTTCATTTTAGCTAACTTTGTTTTAAGCGACTCCAGTAGGCTGTCAATTTTTTTACATTCTTCTACATCTATCCCATTTTATCCGCCAGTTCCTTCCATGCGTCATTTTTTTAATTTCTTAAAATTAATCCTATGACGGGTATCCCAAACATTTGCATTTTTTCTATATTTGTCAATAAAAAGCAGGGTTTTCTTACGATCCCACTGCATCCTGATTTACACAAAATGCAAACCTCAGAAAATAAATTTAATTTAAATAATAAAATAGGAAACAACCACGACTTTCCATACGCTCGCAACGAACAAACTGATTACTGATTGACTAGCGCCGAACACTTCAAAGGATTGCGTTTCAAAAACCTACAACCCGAAATAAGCAGCGGCAAAACCCGATTTGGCTCCCGGAAACGCCTAAAGTTTTATGATTTAGCTGCGTAGCTAAATGTTCTATGTGTTTCTGTTTTTACAACTTTTGTTAAATCATCGCCGCCTATAGTTGCGCCATAACGACAAATTGCTTTCTTCAATGACTAATTGTCAATTCAAACACGTAACCTGGGAACCCATTTCATTAATCATTTTTTTAAATAGTTTTTCTTTCCAAATCAATCCATTCAAGTTTTATACCTAACCCTCCATCCCTTTTGAGTATTCAATTTTTTAAGCACATGTAATTTATATTGGAAAACAAGCTCAGGTAAATTCAGATACCTCTTTCACAAGACCTTAAAGAAAACCCAATCTTTATTGGTGTGCAAAAATCTTGTTAGTTTAATGCCTCGAAACATAGTCAGTTCGATGTTTTGGAAAAAAGTCACAAGCTTCATCTCCTTAAAATATGAGCGTCGAAGTTCCTCAGATTGACAGTTAATTTGATTGGTTGTCGGCTTAAATTTGAGAATAACCTTAACTGGCACATAACACCATTACATTTCTTAATGGCCTTGAAGCTTCAAAAAAGCTTGGTGATTCCTCTTTCGGCCAGAAAGATTTACTCTTTTAATCTGTATAATCTGTACATGCATTCCCAAATCAACCCCTATGGGGATTTGTTCTCCATCGGGTTGCGATTTGGTTGTCGTCCCTACAACACTTATCATTTTTCTTGGAGCTCCATTTAAAGAAAAAGAGCCGTTGTCTTTTAATTAATCCGGATCGTGGCCCCTTTTTAGAAAGGCTTTCTCTTCTTGCCCACCGCCAAGCTGTAGGATCTGTCGCTCTTCTATAAGTATTTTCACGGCTTCTGCTCAGAGGAGTTGGCCAGTATAATTCCTTCTCTGGCAGTTCCCAATAGAGCAACACGTAGTGCAACTTTTATGCATCCTTTTACAGTCCAGTTAGAAAGGCCCCGAACTTCCCGCTCTCTTTGTTCCTTTATTCCTAGAGTGGCAAGATTATGGAACCTGCTGCCCGCAAAATTTTTCCTTCTCCTGCCAGTCTCCAAATATTTAAGTCCCGTGTGAACAAACTCCCTCTTACCACACTTAAGACACCCACGGTACGTTAGTACTTAGGCATCAGCCTTTGTGGACTGTCCCAAGATAAAAAAACCTGGTGTTTGAATTTAAAAAATATCCTAACATATTTTTTAAAAAAAAATAAAATCATAATTTTCAAGTATCTTAATAATATTTTGACTTGCTTTCCGTTTTCTTTTATGAGATCAAGTTTATTTCGTACAATGATTTCATAATTGTTACATAGTTTACTTTAATTGTAAAAAGGGATTCATTTCGTGACGACCAACCAGAGGAACAGACCTTTTTTAATATTATACTAATTTTTTGTGACGCAGAATCTTTCAACAGAGCCCATCGTTTTATACAAAAATCACCACACAAATCATAAAAGCGATACTTCAAACAACAAACATTAAGTTCGAAAAAATAATCAGGGAGGTCCTCCATCCCCTTACACTTAGGATCTGTTCATTTGAATCATTAACCGCATCCCCAATAAACGCTGATCGCGGGGCTACTTTTGGCAAAGACGTTTGGATGGCTTTACAGAGTTGTTTTAAGTCGCGTACAGACGTGATCCCATGAAAATGGGATTATGATTAAGACAGATACTATTCAGAAACTGAGTAGGCCATGGGTACAATCTACACCACTAAAATAGGGTCCAGTAGAAAAAAATTGGGCTAAGGTAAAGTTGTTAGTACCTAGTAATAAATATACAGGGTCTTTGATTATATTTACGTGGCTTCTGGAGCCTTTATTTTTGAAGACAGAAAAAAATGTTTTATATAAAATTGTAGGTTTTTTTCCAATATATCTTTTGAAATTATCGGTAAAAAAATATCGCAATAAAAAAATGGAAAAATATAAGCAACTTCAACTTTTTTAAATGGAACACCCTGTATACAATAAAAGATCATTTTTTTCTGATTTCAAATATATATACATTGATGATATTTGCATGAACCATTTTTGAGATATTTAAGCTTAAAATATAAAAAATTTAAAAAAATCATATTAGTATCAAGAAAGCTATGAAAACAATAAAATTGTTTTAATACATTTGACGTATTGATATTGTTAAAGGTTGAAATTTATTATTTTAACTATTAAAAGTAGTTTGTATTGCTTTTTGTAGATGGGCTATTCAGAAGAACAAAAAATCGCTATTATGCGTCTTTTTTATGGTAACAATGATAATCTAACAACAGTGCAAAGGGAATATTACTTATTATATCCTTAACAACGGGTACCATCTATAGATACTATTAAATACATAGTAAGAAAGTTTATTGAACGAAAAAGCTTTAAAATGAAGAAAAGGACTGCAGCACGAAATGAAAACAAAGTTTTGGATATGTTCGTTTTTTCAGGATAATTATTATACTTTTTCTATTAGACTAGCACTAACTACTTTTAATAATTTTAGAAAATTATCAGGTACCTTTTAATTTTATAATACACTAGTGCAGTTTCTTAACAAGAATAGGTATGATTCAAAAATCTAAACCGGTCGGGTAAATTAATATTTGATATTTAAAAGGTGACTTGGCGGATTTTGCATTTGAACTTCAAGAAATTTGAGACACATTTTTAATATGAAACTTTTATTACGCATGTAACAAAAGCCTCATATCAAAAGTAAAACCAATTTTTAACCTATTTCATTAATCTAGATTCCTAAATCAAGGTCCACTCCAATACTGTCATTAGTTTGTCAGCAAGCAGTATCACTATCATTTTGTAGCGTCATTTGCAGAGCCACTGGTTCTTGGTCAAACAATTTTTTGTTTCTTTGTAAAATTTTAAACTGGGCAACTCTTGCCACTCATCTCCATAATGTTTCCCTAACAAATGTGCTACAGATGTAGCTTTTTGGGGATCTAAAGATCTACCGACTGGCATAGTATTAGGATTTAGCATAAGTACTGTTTTAAAACATTTAATAATGCCTCTTGCAACTCCACAATCGTTTCTGTAATTACCTCTGCTGCAAACGGTAACATTGTTATCTGCCTTTCTAAAATAAATCCTTTGGCACAATTAAATTGGAAATTGATGAGTTTGGCATAATTTAGTTTCCAGTAAATCCATTATGCATTTAAAAAAATCAAAAAAGCAAATACTTGCACTACAAAACAAATTCTAAACGTTACTAAAACTAAAAGTATCTATACGACTCATATATTTAAAATCAGAAAAAAAAGATCTTTCGTTGTAGTGCATAATATACAGGGTGTTTTATTTAAAAAAGTTGAAGTTGTCTATATTTTTCCATTTTTTTATTGCGATATTTTTTTACTGATAATTTTAAAAGATAATATGGAAAAAATCCTATAATTTTTATATAAAACATTTTCTTCTGTCTTCAAAAATAAAGGCCTCAGAAGCCACGTAAATATAATCAAAGACCCTGTACATTTTTCGAAAACCTTGGGGCCCAGTGGGCCCCCTAGCTCGTGGGCCCTACATCATTGGTGTACCTGGTGTAGCGGTTGCTACGCCCCTGGTTACAATGTCTTTCATTAAGTCGGCTAAGAGTACCGAATATTTGACATTCATCTGACCAAATATTGTTTTGCGAAAAGAACGATCCTCGTTAGATATATTTAAAAACCAGTGACAAAATTCAAATCTTCTTACATCATTACCAGGGTGCAAATATTGGGTAATATCATCAAAATTTACTTTTATAAATTAGTTAATTATTATTAACAGTAAGCAATTTGCTTCAACGTCTTTAATGTAAGGAGAAAGAAAGAATTTTAAAACCTACCTTGAATCTCTTCTTTATAATCGCCATAAGGATTAGGCAAGGGATTTACCTTCGCCTGCATTATAATTGAAACACTTTTAACAAATCCTTTTTAAAATTCTAAAACTTCCTCTTAAACGAATATTAATTTTTAATGACAGTCTCACTACAGTTTTACCACAGGAAACGAGATGAGAAAACTATCGAGAAATTCTAAAACTTTAAAGTTTGCTAAAGTTTTAAGCGTCGTTTTCATTTTGGTCAGGCGTTTTGTATAGATAAAGTTGTTTTAAATTTAAGTGGAACACTATTGTAAAAACGGTTAAATTTTATGGTTTGGAAGTAACTTTTTAAATTTATTTTTCCCGCCACTTTTTTTGCACCAGAAATATATATTTCCCTGTAGGTACCTAGATATGTATGCAACAACAAATGTATTCTATCAGAGTCAATACATCAACCTTCTAGGTTATGTCAATGCAATCGTCGATGACACACTTTTATAAACAAAAACACAAACTTGACAATTTTTTTTCTAAAAATTTAACCGCGACACACAAACGTTAATAAAAAATACGAATATACTATTCACTGTCGACTGAAATAACTTTTGTGCATTCTTTAACTGCACCGTTTCACTTCTAATCTGCAAACCGTTCAAGTGTACTTTGACTTGACCATGTTTTTTATCGTAATGGTCGAAACAATTGAAAGGCGCGACGTCGTATCGTCGGCGGCAAATAAGCGACTATGACGGCGCTTTCACGTGCGACGCCGTCTTCGACGGCGTGGGCGAGTGGCGCCGGGGCGCTATTACAGAGGTGTATTACAAGAACAGCTAACGTAGTATTACTAAGTTAACATGTTTAACTCTTTACTTTATTTATTATGGTGAAATAGATATGTAAAAATATAGTCTGGCGGTCTATTTTCCAATCTCGAATGTACATTTTTGCGAATTTTTTTGGACGACACAGTTAAAATCTATTTATTAAAACTAATAGCCCAATCAAATAGTGCATTGTAGAAAGCCTGAAATAGGCTTTGCTTTGCTTTCACTTTTTTTGGTCTCCGTCGGTGGACGTTCAACCAGCTCTCCCCTTTCCAGACACACGTTGTTGTCAACGTGGCTTTCCCAGGCTTTGTAGGTGGAACTTCTGGATAGTCGGGCTCTGTAGCCCCCAAAAATTCCGAACTTTTCAAAAACTTAAATTCTTAACAAAAAAAAATTTATCGATGCAGGGCACAAAAAATGGACGTCCGACCAGGAAGCTGCTACCGGTATCACGCATAACCGCTTTCTGTCAGTACTGCTCCTTCCTGCTGAGCGCGCAACCATCTTCCGCCATTAGGAAAATTCCTCGTGCGTGGGGCTCTCAGAAAGAAACAGGTATAGGAATCTTCGTTCACGGCGCTTAGCCCCAGAAGAAGGACTCCATCGTTTGGCTTGAGTTTCTTCTTGATCCCCGATGGTAAAAGCTGTTGATACAGCTCCTTCAGCCGCCTTCCCGGAAAAAACTATGTAGTTTTTTTATCGCGAGCACTTCACTGATCGAAGGTCAAATAGGAACTGCTGAAATAGGCTATTTATACTTCAAGTCCAAAATTTCTGTCAATGACGCATCGCTCGCTTTTAGAGTGCCCCGGGTTGTGTGGGGTCAGGGGAATCAATTCCAGTGGCGTAGAAAATAAATGATAAAATTTCGTCAAAACATGAAAATATTTTTTACAAGCAAAAATTTTTTCTCACATTTTCATCAACCCTTTAAATTAGTAACAAGCCTATATTATTTTGGTATTATTCGGATTAATGAAAAATGTAATTTTTTTGCTTAATTTTGCACACTCCTATTTTGAGGTCATAGAACACAAATTTGAGTTTTTTGGCGATTTTTCAACGTTTTTCCAAAAAAAAAACATTTTTTACTTTAATTTTACCTTCTCTGATTTTATTTTGCTACATGAAAAAAATAATAAAATTTTAGTCTTAACATAAATTAAAAAAGATGTAAAAGCAGAACGATAGACAATCCAAGTTACACCGACTTGCTAATTCACCACCGATCTTGCAATTTCAATATTAAATACGATATTCACACGCATTGCTTCATCAAAAATATCCACTATATAAGGAACACGAAAGCTCTGAGATCATCAGCTTGTAGAATCCAATAACTATTTCGGGTCTTTCGTGTTCCATATTTAGGATTTTCATATCGAGAATATTTTTGATCAAACATTGCGGGTCGAGCGAAGCAAGGTTCGCATACCTTATAAAAATGTCATAAAGAAAACTATTACAACCTGGTAACAGGTCAACATTTTTAGAATTTCGAGTTGAATTCGGACGTAAACGTTTTACCTACTTTTTATTGAAAATTAAGGTTTTTTCCTTACTTTTTAAGTGTTTTTTTTAATATTAACATAGTATGAGTTTTTTAAATACGTTTTCGTGCAAATGACAGAATTTAAAGGAATATGTCGTAAAATGGAATTAAACAATTCAATTATTATTTTTTTAAATACTATAAGAGGCAGCCAAAAAACAGCTTCTGATTCATGTTTAACAATCGAAAAGTAAAAAGTGTGCAAAAAAATAGCGAAAAAATCGCATTTTTCAGTATCCGAATAATTACTAATATTAGTTTTTTTGCCTTTTAAAACTCTGAATACCGTACGCGAAAAAACTTTTGTTAAAGTTGCACATATCTCTGCAGCATTCAAAGTGGTTAGTTCTGGATTTCGTTCCCGCCGAATCCCATGGTAAACATTTTTAACCATTATTTGTTCTTTTAACGTTAACTGAGTTTTTTTTTGTAGGCGGATAACTAGTTAAAGGTTGGTTAATATTCATAATTTACAGAATTAAAAGCACTTAACAACACTAAATCTTTATATACAATTATATACACTAAATAAGATAAACTATTATAAAATTGGCACAAAACAATATCTATATACTACAATTATTAGAAATTTATAATATTTAGAAAATACCCTGTATAGCAATTAAAATTTAAACTTACAAAATCTGTCCATAATCAATAATAACTAAATAAAATAATCGAACAGCACGAAAACCCTGTCGATACGCTTATTTTCAAGTCTCTTCAAGTTGTAAACTAAGGAATGTGTGTTGCCACTTTTATTTTCTTCTCGATAACAATGAGTTCAATACATAATGGCGTGCTATTTTAAGTGAGATCGCTGGCTGGTGATATATTCTTGCGAATTATGACAACGTGGCGATAAAACTTTTGGCCGGTTCACTGTTATTTGAGCGAAAAAGTATATCATAGGCTTAAAAATCATTTACTAGTGTTAGATTTTTATTCAGCCGCTTCGTCGGTTGGGTGGCCGGTATTAAATGAGTCACTGACAGAAATTTTGGACTTTAGGTATAGTTCTATTGTTTTAATTGGTCTATAAGGGTGCTAATAACAGTAATCTGTGGTTTCCCACCAAAATTTTTGATGGGAGACAGCCCAATAACCACGAATTTTTTAGACTTTCTTCAGTTTTTTCGATATATTTTGGAAACTAATAGTCCTATCGATTTTTTTAAAGAGCATTAAATTGTCTACAATTTTCATTGACTAAAGTCCCGTTTAACTCTAAGAGCAAGCGTGCTACAGCCCCTCAAAAATTGTCTATTTTTGCCAACATTGCAAAAAAGTGCCATATCATCCTATTAACTCCTTTATATTTTTTATAACTTGTCCAAAGAATTATTAGAATCTTAAAATTGATTAGGGTTGAAAATGATTGACCTAAAAAAGCCAATATAGTTTGTATATATGAAAGTAGATGAAGACTTGTTGAAGTTCGAAATGGGGAACATATTTTATTATCAACACATCAATAAACGCATTAAAACTTGATGAGCTTATCTCAAAGGTAATTTTGTAAAAATCTTATACGAAATATTATTTACCATGTTTGATGGAAGTGTTTCAAATATATTGGTTTGTCAAGTTTACATTATTGAAAACGTTTTTTGGAGTGCCTGCTGCACATATATGAATTACAAATTAACAGTTGGCAAGTCAAAGGGAAGAAAATAAAAAATATTTGAAAACAACAAAAAAATAATCTAAAGTGAACTTTAATCTAAAATGGGTCTAATAATTGATAAACCTAAGCCTGGGCATGGCCCCACAAATGATGGAAATACTGCTAGGCGTTATTTCCATAACCCACAAATAATTGCAGAAATTACAAAAGTTAATTGTGAATTAATTTAAAATGTCTGTTTAATTTTAAAAATCATAGCATCTGGCTATAAAATTAATACAAATGAATTTAATTTTTTATTAGATCAGACAAAAACATTAGATTTATCATTTTATTATCATGTATAATTGGTACTATATGCCCAGTACAGTTCATAAGGTATTAGTTCACGGGGGTGATATAATCGATTTTTTTGACTTATCAGTTAGTTGTATCGAATGGTTATACAGTACAGTCAAAGTATTAGTTCAGGGGTGATATATCTTTTGACTTATATAGATTAGAACGCTTTTGTTAACATCCCATCCCCATTTAGCTAGCCTTAGAAAATTTAAATCTAAGGAAAACTATTCCAAATTTGATTTTCAGTTAGATTCCCCTATTTCTTTAGATTTTTCGTAACTTAAATTTAATTTAAAAAACAAGTAGTTCTGATTCAGAGTAATTAGCCTAAAATTTTAATCATGATTAATTGTTGATTATTTATTTTGTTTTGCAAGCTATTGCTAATTTTAAAAATTGGTTTTTATGTAAAGTAGTTTAATATTAAAATTTATTTAATTATATTAATATGTTTTATTTTTCAATTTAAAAAAATTAAGTAAGCTCTGTTGTATTTTAGCCACACTTCATGAAATTATCATGCCAAAAACCCCAACCAAAATAAAAAATTGACAGATCCAAGCATTTTTACAAGAAAAAAACACCGAAATTTTGAATAAATTTATAGGTTATTTTGGGGACACACTGTATACCGAAGTCTTGGCACCAAAACATTAAAAACCCCTTAGAAAGTATGAGCGACCGGCTGTAGATAACAATTAATTTTTGTTTTTAAATTGCATTTGGTGTAATCAGAGTTATGATTTTTGTCCCGTCATACCGTAACACTGTGCGTCACCCCTCCCTCCTTTACTCCTCCGCCCAAAAAACTAAAGCTAGGGCTTTTTTAAGTCAACCATTTTAAACCATAATCACTTTTATGATTCTTATAATACTTTGGACGAGTTATAAAGAAATATAAAGGAGTTAATAGGAGGATTTGGCGATTTTTTGCAATGTTGGCAAAAATAGACAATTTCTGACGAGCTGTAGCTCGCTTGCTGTTAGAGTTGGACGGGACTTTAGTGAGTAGAAATTGTAGGAAATTTAATGCTCTTTAAAAAATTACAAAATAAAAAAAACGATAGGACTATTAGTTTCCGAGATATATCAAAAAAACTGAAAAAAGTCCAAAATATTCGTGGTTTTTGAGCTGTCAAAAGTTCTCTCATCAAAAATTTTGGTGGAAAACCACAGATTACTGTTATTAGCACCCTTATAGACAAATTAAAAAAATAAATATAAATAGTCTTTTTCATGCTTCCTTGAGCCCTATTTTAAATGACAATTTGATTGGGATATAAAGCTACATTATAGTATATCATTTGAAGAATATGAAGTCATTTTTTTATAAAGAAATAAGGCAGTCTAACGAACTGTCACAACAGCTGATTTCATTCTCGTGGAGGACAGGTTTACATTTGGTTTTTATAAGCGAATGTGAATTTTTAAGGATTTTTATGAAGTTAATAATTATAATGCCTTCATTTTGTTGTGTAATAAACTGTGCTAATAGAGGAGACAGGAATAGAGTGGGTTTTTACAGGATTCCTTCTATTTTAATTAAGAATGATTCTTTAAGGAATCTATCAACAGTCTGTTTAATAGTTTGTAACAGGGGTAGTAATAAATATTACGACAAAAATGAACAATCATAATTATTGCTTTGCAGGGGCAAATTAAAAGTATAATGGTACATTAAAAATTTTGTTTGACTTTTTAAGTGCTTAATAATAAATGGTCTATTATATATGTTAGGGGCTTTAAACAGAAAGCAGATAGGACTGTTTTCATAGGAAAAGGCCGAAGATACGGCCTCAGAAGAAACATCTGGTTCCTGTAACAAGGACCTAGTAGCTACCCATGTCACTAGACCGGCAGAGGAGGGCATGATGGATTTAATCGTCTGCTTGTCATACTTTTCAGGAGACACGGACACCAGAACACATATTGTGCTCGTGTCCGGTAGCGACACGAGTAAGAGAAGATGTAAGAACTCTCTCTCCCAATCTGATATCGGATTCATTAGAAGTCTGATCCTATTGGGAGAAATATAAAAAGGTGTGAGCCACAATAGACCGAGCGGTTGCAGTGGAGGGCATAAAAAGTCCACTCACTTTAAACCTACTTACCTACCTAGGGGATATAAAGGGTTACTTTATTATATGGTAGGCACTACAATATAGTACTACTTTATTGTACGAGAACAGAAAAGTGTACTAGAATAAAGTATACTATTTGCAGCGATCTATACATCAAAATTCCACCAACAGATAACATGATATTGCACTTGGTGTCATTACTGATGTAATGGTCAAGCCTGTTATACTTACAGGCTTTTAAGAATGAAATAAACACAAAATTAAATTCTCCAGTACCACTTAGAAGCAAGAAAACATAAAGTTTTGTATGAAATAAGTATATTATCTTTAGTGTTCTCATTAGTTTATAGCCTCATTCATAAGCTACTAGGCCATGAAATATTCACCTGATAAATCTCTACTTTATTACCTAAATACTTTACTACCTAAATACCTATTAAAATTATATACATTTCTATTATATTTAAGATTTTTATTTAAAACTTTACACCCACGTATAAACAAAACATAATAATCAGATACAAGGTGCTCCATTACAAGCAAAACCTAAATAAAAAATAGTAAAAAATTTTATTAAAAGCACCTTGTTGTCTTTAATAATTTTTGCATCCAAAAACTTCACACTATGTGCAGGAACTTAAAACACATGGGTTTCATTTGTTGTGTGTAATAGCTTGTTGTAAGCACTAAATAGCAGACAATATCCATTTGAGTAACAGGGGGAAAGTCAGCAGGATTCATACTTAATTCCGACTCTTTTAAACAAAACAGATCCACAAAATTAATTCCGGAGAGCTTTTGTCTGTATCGATTTGCGGCATCCGTATTTACAGCTTGTAGCTTCACAAAATAGTCGCTCATGATTGATTCTGTATAAGTACCACTACTAAGAGTCCCAAGTAATATAAATATTCTTTAAACTACTTGAAATCCGAAAAAAATCAGTATAAAACGGGACAATGCACAGACAGGTTAAATTGCTAAGCGGGTTGTTTGTCCTCCAGCAAGTTTGTTTACCGTAATCAGCTGTTTTATTAGACAGGTCTATATTAAAAAATACGGCAATGGCAGCAATTATTTGGAAGCGTCTCGAAAAAAGTAGAATTGCGGTGCCCCTCATAACTAGGTGCTGGATCATATAAAATTAAAAAACCCAAGTTTCTTTGTTAGATAATCTCTTTCCCCACGTAACGCTGGGAAAGTTTTTCGAAATTTCAATTTTTTACTTTTTGGGAACACTTTGAAGCGAAAAACGTGATTTTAACGAAAAAAAATCGGCTAATTTGTTACTGTAAAATAAAAATGTTAACAAATTAAAAAAACTCTTTGGCGTTACTTTGTAAATTATGTAGAGAAATAGTGTTCAAAATTTTAAAATGTTCGCTTCAGTAGTGTTGAAGTTATGAAGGGCACCGACTTTGAAAACGTGAGTTGTAGGAAAAACGCTTTTGAAAAAAATTGTGTTAAACATTCATAAGTAAGTTTTATCGGCTTAACTTACCACTGTATCTTCATTAGTTTTGCTTCGATTCCTCTCAAATTTTTACACAATATTCTTAAAAGGTTCTCCATTCAAAAACTCGAAAAAATGCAAAAAAGTTTAAAAATGTTAACCCCCCTTAAAAATCATGCGCATCGAAAACTTGGATTATGGTATGTTATTTTTGATATTTTCTATTCGATTTTTTGGCAACTCGGTAGGCCCCATTCTAGAAATAAATTTTCGTTTGTGATTGTTGTAACTAACCTACCTTTTTTAAAAATAGTTGTTTTGTTTGAATCGTAAAAAAATATATGTAATTATTGATACAACGTTTGCTATATTAATTTTGTTTTATACCCAATAGCAATATATTATCAGAAATAATAAAAGTACAAATGTTTATATGCTAATGATATTACAGTTTTTATGAATATATATTACATTGTTATTTTAAATAAAAATATTTTCTATATTTAATAATACTGTTGTCTATAAAGTATTATGGGTTTTACATTTTATTATGTTTTATTATTTCTCCATAGCTTTCATATTTTCTCTACGCCAGGGTTTTTTTTTAAGGAATAATAATCAATTTTTTTTAGTGTCTTTGGTGAATATTAAGAACTGCGCAATTTTGGCTGTTTTTTCCCCGTTCTCGCAGAAAAATTTCATACATTTAATATGTGCGTCAACGACCCCTGCCCTCAAGTATCTGGCTCCCTTTACACTTCGTTACGTCACATCACATCACGCTCCCCGCGCTTTCTCTTTCGTCACACACTTTGCGGCGTAGCACGCGTCTTGCGGTTAAACATTATTATTTTATCGTATTTCATTTGCTATCATTTTCTATAATATAAATGGCATTTGTGAATGAGTTAGTACTTATTTCTCATACAACTTTCATCCGTCTTTTTAACCCCTTAAGGGATGAAGTTCAAAAAATACTACCATTTTCTATTTTTCTGGGTAATTAAAAGCCTAATTAAAAACATCGATATTTACAATTAAAAAATGACGATTTTTCTATACAACAATACATTTAAAACACTGATGGGGTTTAAAACAAAAATTAAAAGTTATTCTCTTCTACAAAATGCATAAAAATTAGGTCCATTTTATAATTTTCAAACCACAGATAACAAACACCAAACTTTAATAATTTAATTTATTTATTGAAAGATGATCTTAACAACACAAAACACTCGGGGTAATTACATGTAATTCAAATAATTAAAATATGACTTTAATAAACACATAACTAAACAAAGATTTGCAGGTTAGTGGGTTAGGATCACTTAAAAAGTTCAAAATGAAATGAAAAAATAAGTAAAGCAATGACAGGGATACCCACTAAGCAAAGAACATCTTGAGCACGTTTTGTAACGTTATTCAGAAGTAACTGTGATAACGTTTAATTCTAAACGTTATTTTATCGTGTCTGTTTCGTTTTCGGAATTGTTACGATAATTTTCGTTTCTGTAACGTACCCTTGTAAATATTTTTAATACGGTTAGAACAAACATATTACGACGAAATTTTATGTATTTTTTATATTAACGTTAAAATGTTCCCTGAAAGAATGGTCTTTAAATACAAGTCGATACATGTGAATAAATGTATCGATAGATTATATTTGTTAAAACATAAAATTTTTTGTGTAAGTTATAATAATGATATTATTTAATGAAGAATCGTTACGTTTACTGCGTCTACTGCATTTCCTTGTGGAAATATAAACATAGTTAACATATCGACCTCGTTTGCTTAAATGTACCCGCACAGAGATTGTTACTTTTTTTGACAACGACGCCAGGTTTAGAAAGGAAGATTAGCTTCTGCTTAATACCTAACCTTACTTTATTTTTACTTGTGTTGTAAATTTAAAGTTTTTTCTCGTGATTTTAAAAAAGAAAATATGGATCAAGTAAGTATATTACACTATTTTCTATTAACTTCAGTTTTATGTATGTATGTAGGTATAAGATAAACTGACCAAAAATTCAGATTTTGAAGGTACGGTTTTTTGCCATAAGTTAGAAAATCCAGCATTTGTTTCCTTAAGATAAATATTGGGGTAATAAGTCCGGATTTATTTTGGGTGAGGTACCTCATCCCTAGATAATATAAATTAAAGAAAGTAGAAATTAAAATTTGGTTGCTTTATACCTTACATATTAGCAAAAATATATATATTCTCCATTAGTCATTTATAAGACTGGAAAGTAGTGTTTTTGCAGGTCGAGTCAAGCGGTTTGTAGGGCGAGCCGTTATTAGCCGTAGGCGACTCCTAGAAGCTTGGCAAGACCTGCAAAACACTTGTTTTTCGGTCATGTAATGTAACAATGTTTTTTCGACCGAAACTATTTAAAAAAAACAATAATAATATTTTAATGATCGACCACAGGTCTATTTATCCACTTGACATGGATTTGATACTTATTATACCATGAAGAATAATTTAAGACTCCCACAGTACGGTAGTACTTAGGCTAAGCCTTCGTGGACTGTCCAAAGATAAAAAAAATCCACTAAAGTTCGTTTCCGTAACAACCATGCATAAAAACGGCTATGCTCCAAATTAGCAGCTTATTTTTCAACTCAAGGATCTGCAAAGTAACAAATGGGTTTTGTGACAATGAGCCTGGCAAAAGTATTTTTCCAGTCCTTATAACCACTTTCTGGTCTAGCCCAAAAAAAAGTTACTTTCTGGCCAAAATGTTTTTCAAAAAATGGGTATTTTCCGATCGGTCAAAAAAAATTTTTAGGGGACTTATATAGCAAAAATTGGGTATTTTAAAGAAATGAAGTAATTCGGTTGAATAAATTTGATCAAAGTTGTAGCTTAAAGTATTCACTGTGAAGTATTTTATTTTGTACTTTTTAGAGGCCCTGATATTAGACACTTGACACATAAATAATATTAATAATTATAATAATAATAAAATTATTAGAAAATTAATTTTTAAATAAATTTTAGATGCAGCACATCATGTTTTCAAATGACAACTAATCAAAAAGTGGCTTAGCAGTTAAAAAGAGAGGCTCAAGTAACGTAAGTAGTATAACTGTAAGTAAAAGTTTTCTTAAGGGATAAATTGAATTTTTAATTGGATTGTTTATCAAATAGAAGCAAAATAATTATATAGTACAAAGTGTCTAAATGTTTTTTTTTAATTGGGTGGTTTATCAGTAGTTTACTTAACCATTTAGTAATGGCTAATCGAGTAGCTAATATAAGAGAAAATTTGACTATACAGGGTGTTAATTAATTGAGTGCCGATAATACAGGGTGTGAATCCTCGGGTGATTTTAAGGAGAAAAGTTTATATCAACATATGTCCTAAACCCTTAGTTTTTGAGCTACAGGATGTTAATATTTCAAGAAAAAGTGAGTTGTTTATCATAATTTGTTATCACTCATAGATATTTTTATGAAATTTTGTACACATCCTTTTATCATTAAGTACCATTTTTTGACGTAAAAGTTTTTTTTTAATTTTCGTCAGTGACGTCCGTACGGGGTTTGAACTGAAAAAATTTAAAAAAAAAATATTACGTCACTGATTTTTTTAAAGACCAAAACTATTTTTGAAATCCCCATTTATTTTGAAGGAAATTTGGTACCTAGACTTACTTTCGTATGACATACTTTTTCGCGTAAAAAATAACTAACCACAACTAACCAAACAAATTTTTTTTTCAGTTCATTGCGACTGTTTTTGGTATTTTGTTAAAATTTAGTTGGCACACTTTTTTGGTACAAAAACTAAATTTTCTACTTTCACCAGTGATGTTCCAAAATAAATGGGGATTTCAAAAATAGTTTTAATCTTTAGAAAGATCAGTAACGTACCATTTTTTCTTTCAAAATTGTCAGTCAAACCCCGTACGGACGTCACTGGTGAAAATAAAAAATCTTTTACGTCAAAAAATGCTACTTAATGATGAAAAGATGTGTACAAAATTTCATAAAAATATCTAAGAGTGATAACAAATTATGATGAAAAACTCACTATTTTCTTAAAATATTAACACCCTGTAGCTCAAAAACTAAGAGGTTTAAGACATATGTTGATATAAACTTTTCTCCTTAAAATCACCCGAGGATTTACACCTTTATATCGGCACTTTATTTATATTAATTAACACCCTGTATACTTAAAAAATTGTAGGATTTAAAGCCAACACAAGTTGTTTATCCTTTATAATAGGGAAATAAGGTATCTATGATACTATCTGCAAATAAAGTTTTTCTTGTCAAACTTGTGATATAAAATTATCTTTTTAATTAATGAAGCCATTATGTCAGTAACCAAAAGTTTTGGGGCAAATATTTTACAAAGTTTTTTTTTCCAGGTGCAACTAGGAGGAAAAATAGAACAGAACATGGATATTAAAAATACATGTACATACAGTTGATTTTTAATAAGCATTTATAAATTATGTAGGCAATTTTTATACCTAACTTTAGACCTTTTTACTTTTTTTAATATTACTCATATTTACACATCACAAAATATTTAAGACTTTTATAAAGTAAATTAAGAAAGATAAACATTATCACATGAACTTTTTATATATGAACTGTTACACTTTGTGTGGATTTAGAAAATAAGGTTTCCATATTAATAGTCTCTACAAAAATTTGGGAAATATGAAAGGAGAGTTGTAGACATCAGATATTTTTATGAATAAATTTTTCCCTATAGTTTATATTAATTTTAGTTTGTAGAAAACTCAAACAAAAGGGATATTTAATAAATCTTTTTACTTGACCAGCCAAATTTTAAAATATATGTTTCATTTGTTAGTGTTTTTGCGTATAAGAAATTTTCGCCCACTTAGATGTTTAACAGAAAATAGTTTTGAGGAAAGGCGTGAAAATCGTTTAGAATTTTAATAAAAACCGGATCAATTACTTTAATATCAAAAAAGTTTGCCCATTTAATATATAACCCGGGTTGAAAAAAGTTAATAAGGTTTAAATTTTAACAAATTATTAGTTTTATTCAATGGTTTTATACAACCCATCAAAAACTTTTCGTTAACCTTTCAAAAAGGGCCAAAGTTTTTAAGGGATTATACTTCGCCCCTATTAAATCCCTTAGAAAAAACCCTTTATAACGTAAGTTTTAAACGGGGTGTTTCAGAATATGTGTTAGGCCCAACCAATTTAAAATACGAACGAGGCGTGTAAGTTTCGAAACCAAAACGTTGTATTTTTAACGTAACTGATTTTTTGTTGAAGGAAATATAACGAAACTATTAGGTTCAAGGGGGGTTATTGTTTCAAGATGATTAACGTAACAAAGTAACAAGAAAACATACATGTAACGTAGTTAGGATGATTTTTTGCTTAGTGGGTAAGCTTAAGTACAGGGTGGGAATATAAGCGAGGTAAGCGGCTGTATCTCAGGACCTGTACATCTGACAACAATGGAATTTTTTTATTATTATAAAAGGGATGAGAAAAATTTTGGGAAAATTTTTTTCAAATTCCGTATTTCCCGCTAGAGGGGTAACTAAAAATTTAAAAAAGGAAAACGTATTTTTTTTTTTGAAAACCTATATTAGCCTTTTATTTTTTAATACTGTTAGAAAGCCAGAAAATTCTCTATTATTTTGGATTAAGGCTCATTGGCGTACGACCGATAGTAGGGGGGGGAAGCTTTGAAAAAGAATCATTAAAAAGGGAAAAATTTAAAACCCCTTATTAAAATTTTAGCAAATTAAATTTGTTTGAAGATAAATAAGGCTGTTTTAAATATCCGTTCTCCTTATCGCTCTAAGTTCCCCCTAAAAGAGCTAGAGGGCGCAATTGTAATAATTCCAGTTTTTTTTTTTTTACTGCAAAAATTTAAATCGAACGGTATATTTTTTACATCATATTTAAAAAGTAGATAAAATTTGCAAAAATATTGTGAAAACCCGACGATGATATCTTTGCTCGTTTTAAACTTAAAGGAATTAAAGTTTTTTTACGCGCGGTTAAAACTTATGTCCCCCCCCTCTACCCCTTTGGGGCCCTAGAATGTCTAATTAACGTAAGTGGCCCAAAAAAAAAAAATTTTTAAAAATATTTTTTAAACGCGATTTATTAGATGCTTTTTTTAAATTTTGTCAATTTGGGGTCTAAATATTTTTTGGGGATTTTTTTTTTAAAAAGTTTCAAATGATGAAGCTGTTGATATGATTGCGGTTTTCTTCGAGTGCTTTCAAAAAGCAGCAATAGCTGAAAGACAGTATGCATTCGGTATCCAGATCGCCGTCATTATGGCAGAAGAGTATTTTCCCGCTTGGCAGGGGTACGCGAATGGGAGTTTTGTCGGCCAGATTTAGAAGGCGTCCACCGGAAGAACGGAAGAAAACATTATTAAAATGTGGGGGCCACGTAGAATTTAAAACAATTGAACGGGCGTTATCTTTAATAACATTTTTAATATAATTTACCCCTTTTTTTAATATAATTGGCATTTTTTTTATTTTTTAAAGGTACACCCCCCCCATATAATCCTACACCAAGCCTTAAACGAACATGATTTTGAGGAGAATTGATTTTTGTCAATGGATGCTAGCAAGATTCGCGAAAAAAAGGGATTTTTTTCACAATTCTTGGCGATGAAGCTACTTTTAGTAGCGATGGTAGAGTTAACAGGCATAATATGCATTATTGGTCGGCTGAAAATCCCCACTTGATAGGGTCCAGCACCAAGGCCGCTGGGGGTAAACGTGGTGTGGCATTATCGGAACGAAAATTATTGTCCATTTTTTTGATGGCACATTAACCGGTAATATTTTTTTTTGGGTTTTTTAATAAATCTTTGCCCATTTTAATGGAAGATCTGACATTGGAAGTGAGACGGACCATGTATTTCCAATTGGACGGGTTCCAGCACATTTTTCCCGTTTCGTGCGGGATCATATTAATAATTATTTTTCGGGCGCTGGATGGGAAGGCAAAGTCTATTTCCTTGGCCGGCCAGGTCACCCGATTTAACATCCCTTTGACTTTTACTTATGGGGTCGATTAAAAGATATTGTGTACCAAACTCCACCCAAACTAGAATGATATGGAAAACAGAATCCGTGATCCCATTAATCAATTATCAGCTGCTGAAATCAAAAACAGCAGTTTTATCCACCCAAGATTGAAAGCTTGTTTATAATGTGATGGAAAGCAGTTTGAATTCTAAAAAAGGCATTAGGAACCTAATATTTTTGGGGTTTAAAATGGTCCTTTTCAGGACCATCATTTAAATATAAAGAAAATTCGTTAATAAATAATTATCCTAAGAAAATCACATAATCATCCTTTGATGCTGTGATCTATTAGTTTAAGTATTAATTTATTAATTATGACAACAGGATGTATCTTTATTAACAGCTTGAGAAATCAACTATAATAAGTTAATTAGACATTCTAGGGCCGAACGCTAGATGGCGTACATAAAAGCTTCGACTCTGCGCGTAAAAAACTTTAATTGGCTATAAGTTTAAAAACGAGCAAAGATTCATCGTCGGGTTTTCAATATTTTTTTCAAATTTTATCTACTTTTAAATATGATGTCGATTTAAATTTTTGCAGTAAAATTAAAAACGGGAATTTAATTTGGGAATTTTCGCCCTCTAGTTTTTTATTAAACGAGAGGATAAGGAGAACGGATATTTAAAACAGCCTTATTTTTTTTTGGAAAAAAATTTTTAAATTTGTTAAAACCGGAAAATTAAGTGGGTTTTAAAAAAGATTTTTATTAATTTAAAAATTTTATGGGTAGGAAAACCCCAAAAAGTAATTTTTAAAAAATAATTAAAATGGGAAAATTAGGGTTTTAAAAAACTTTTTTTTTTTAAATATTAGGGGGGGGGGGGGGGGGGGGGGGGGGGAAAACTTACGGAATGGGGTTTTAAAAAGATTTTCTATTATAGACAGGAAATTTCTTCTATGGTAGGAAAATCCCAAGAAAGTTTTTTAAAAAAAAACCCAATGCTACAAATAGTACGTCAGACGTTTTAAAAACACTTGTTTATTATTATGACAAGTGATTAAATTATGTATTCTTTTTTTTTGGGATCATTAATTTAAAATATTTTTACTGCCATTTGGTATAAATCAGCACTCAAAAATAAGCTGTTAGAGATTAAAAAAAAATAGACATGTGCATGATACGTGCGACCGCTGAAGTTCTTATCATAAATTAATAACCATGTACTTTTTAATAAGTAGTCATTTGAAATTTTTTGAAAAAATATTCTTTAAAAATTTACTTTATCATTTCCAGTTGCAGTTAAAAAATATGTACAAATTAACAGGATATGTTCCGCAAAATTTTCTAGGTTTCTTTCTTGACTTGTTTAGGGTTAAAACAACCCCATTGGCCTGTAATCTAGTACGTTCCGCCAGCTCTCCCCTTTTCAGACACAGCTTTCCGGGGCTTTGTAGTGGAATAACTGGATATCGGGCTCGAAGCCCCCAGAAATTCCCGAAACTTTCACAAATTAAAACTTTTTCAATGTCAAATGTCATGAAAGGCACAAACAATGGCTATCCGAACAAGAACTTTACTGGTATCACGTATAACCGTTTTCTGTCAGTACTGCCCTCCCAGCTGAGCGCAACCATCTTCCGAAATTGAAAATACCTCGTGCGTGGGGCCCTCAGAAAGGGACAGGTATAGGAATCTTCGTTCACAGCGCTTAGCCCCAGAAGAAGGACCACCTTTCCCAAAAAGGGGGTTTTCAAAATTTTTTTATGCCTCACGTAGCAAAAGGAGCGTTAAAGTTAAGGGGTTTACATCCAAAGCCAGGTAAGTGCCTACTGTAGCTATGACCAATGGTAATTGTAACAGGGATACCGTAAATGTCTACATTATGTAGCACTAAAATTAAACCCAACATAATCTGGAAATATTTGCACATAGTTTGCCCAATAAAATAAAATGAATTACAATATGATTAATTATGATTATGATTATAATTAATTTCAAAGTATTTACGTGGAATAAAATCTATTCCATAAACTTCAGAGTGCAGTGAGTTACAAGACTAGATAAAAAAATCGAGAACGGTACTCTGTTGACTAACCAAAAGATGAACTGGGGACCACACCTCAACAAAGTTGTTCAGAAGGCAAAAATCGCCCTCGGGAGATGTCGCAGGCTTTGTAAAAAAGCTGAGGACTTAACCCAAAGATGAACCTGTGGTGGTATAAAATATGGTAATAATTCCCATAATAACCTACGGCTCAGTTGCCTGGGGGGCAAGGGTCACGCAGACCGTAGCAACCAGACAACTTTAAATTGTGCAAAGGCTAGCATGCGTATGCATCACGGGAGCTATGAGAACAACCCCAACCGCAGCCAGCAGGGAGTGATGCTAAACCTGCCGCCACTCCACATTTACATACAGGGAGAAGTAAAGGCGGTACTCTATAGACTCAAACGAGGTCAAAGTCCAATTATAGGACATCAAAGGACCTTAAGATGGGAAATAGAGGAGGACCAAGAGGTCAGCTCATTGCTTGAGATGCCCTCGGACAGGTCAACCCCTCGTTTCATCTTCAACAGACACTTTCGGATTGTCATACCAGAAGGACTGGAAAGAATATATATACAGATGGCTCCAAGACTAACAAGGGAGTAGGAGCTGGCATCTATGGAGACAAGCCTAGAGAAAAGATAACCTTAAGTCTTGGTCAGCACGCCACGGTTTTCCAAGCGGAAATCGCAGCAATAATACATTGTGCCGTGCTGATTAAAGAAAAAGGGAGTGAAGGAAAACACATCGTCATTTACTCAGACAGCCAAGCGGCCCTAAAGGCCATCAGTTCTCCAAAAGTCAGTTCCAAACTAGTGGGGAACTGTATACAGGCCCTGGAAAAAGTCGGCTTGGCAAACAAACTTACGGTAGCCTGGGTACCAGGCCACGAGGGCCACCCAGGTAACGAAGAGCCAAAAGAGGATCAGCCATGGAAACTGTGTGATTGATTATGTGAGGAAAACCGTCGAAGATGGGGTCCGCGTCCAGGTTCCGGGTTCCGGTGCACCAAGTGTTCAGAGGGTCGTTTTGACGTGAAATTTGGTTCAGCGCCCCAAAAAACGTCCCCACAATGATTTTTGGGTTGTTTTTGGCAATCTTGTCAGAAAAACTCTCGGAGATGACGTCCACGTCCACGTCTGGGTTCCGGCACACCAGTGGTCCGGGAGGGTTCGCCGATGCCATATTTGAATTCAGCGACCCAAAAAACCTCCAGGTGTCGAGTTTCTCTTCTTCCTCGCGTGAATTTTGGGAGAGTCCTACGGAGATGACGTTCATCGGCGTTCCTGAGCTCCGGGTCTGCTGTGGGTTAATTTAAACATCATAATCGTGATCAGCGACCTTGAAAACCTCCGGGAACCCAATTTGGGCCAGTTGGATGATAGGCCCTGAGCCATTCTGTGGAATCTCGGCGGGCCCCTTTAAAGCGCATCTATTAAGAGCTGGGTAGACAGAAAGTTTCAAAGCTGGTGGGTACAAACACCAGGACAACGACAGGCAAAGCAGTTCATTAAGACCTGCTCGGCCAAGTTTACCTCGGACCTACTGAGCCACAGTCGTAAGGTCGTAAGGATAACGGTAGGTCAACTAACAGGACATTGCAAACTCAACAAGCACCTGGAAAGAATAGGCCTGTTTAATGTTTCGACGATTTCATACCAAATTATGTTCTACTTTTTATATTGTAGCGACTGTAAAGAAAGGATATGTAAATTTCTTATCGTGATTTATCGGGCCTGATTATTCGTTAGGGGCACTTCCTACAAATTTTATTTTTTTTTAAACTAAGTTACCCTGTTGCAAGTTTAGTTCAAGCTATAAGCGATTTTGTGGCAAGGAGCTTAAAAGACAAAAATTCTTCGTGTGATTATAATATTTATTTAAACTTTTCGAAGATCGCTTAAGGGACCTGGTGCACTGCACCGCCTAGCCCTCCAATAGCTACGCCACTAAAAATATCCTGGAAAAAAATCAGGATTCATTCCCATTTGGACTATTTTCCGGAAAATCTTGGGGACGTGAGTCAAGAGCAAGGTAAAAGATTTCATCAAGATATTAAAGAGATGGAAAAAAGATACCAGGGGCTCTGGGACACAAAAATGATGGCCGATTAATGTTGGATATGGAGAATCGATCTTTCTTTAGCTAAATATGACAGAAAAACAACCAAAACAAGCTTTCTTAAGAAGCTTAAAAAATAATATGTGTATATTTTGTATATTTTTGTATTATTTTATATATTTTTTAATATATTATAAAACTAGCTCATAAATAAAATAAATCGTGTTTTTTTAATATTTTCGAATTTTACTGGTTTAAGAAATAACCTTACGTAATACTAGAAACCTAAAAGATTTGAAATCAGCGCTATTCAATAACTAAAAAACAAATACAATTTTAAAATCAACTCTCAAGGTGTTAAAAAATGCAGCCCTGTGTTATGTCTAAAAAACTTTGTAGACGAAAAAGTTTATATAATCTTGTAGTATCTTTTCGTGATACTTTTTTCCCGGGGTATTTCCACATTTTTCCGGATAACCTGTATGAATTTTTCTCTGATAAAAAGCAGACCATTGGGCAACAGACGGACAGATGTAGTGAATTCCCAAAAAAATCCCCAATTTTTATTTCCAAAATATAGATACAATTAAAAAGATAACTGGCATATCCGCTTAATATATAGGTATAAGTTAATAATGGTGTAAATCGTATAAATCATTACGGTGTATTTTTTTGTTTTGCGCGTGGTACAATCAATTTTGCATGGAAAATATCGAATTTGAATATAAACATGTTTAATATATAAACATGTCATACACTTTAATATTTTTTAGCACTTTGCAACGATGGGTTATCGAGTGCTTTCTAGAAGCATTTTAATTTCTGCACTTTTATTTTTAGCATGCAATCACGAAGAAACCGCAGGTAAGAATTCAAAAACTTTTGCAAAAGATATTTATACGAATTCTCTTTACGTCACTATTAACATAATTTAAAGTTTTACTGACGATAGTGCCATTTCCTCTTTTTAATTCTGGAAGTCAATTTTCCAGTCTCAACTAGGGTTGTAAATGGAAATATTTCCTTGGAAATGGAAATATTGGAAATTTCTGAACGTGTCTCGGAAATATTGGAAATTTTGGAAATATTGAAAAAAAAAATAAGAAAACGTTTTAAGCCATCAAAACAAAGATTTCTATAATTTCTTATACTTTTGTGCAGGACAAATTTCCAAAAAAGTACGTATATTATTACGATTACGAATAATTAAATCTCGATCTCGGGGATTCACCGATTATTGCTTATTAGTGGAGTAAAATTTGGAAGGAAAGTCGCTTAGTTATCGAGAAAAAAAAAACCGGCGTAGAACCAAACCAGACTTAGTGGGATTCTTTAATAAAGTAATCGTGTACACGAAATCACTTTTTACGACATTTTTTAGTGGTCGAGAACTTTTTTATTTCTAAAAAACCCATAAAAAATCGGTTTCCAATAAAACACGTTTTTTAACATCTCCACTGCTATATCTCTAATAATATTCATGCTATCAGGTTAATTTTTTTTTTAGATTAAAGTAGACACAATAGCGCTTCGAACAACGTCCCATTTGAAGCTGATTTGTTTTTTGTTAAATTTTTAAAATAGTACGAAACTCATAATTGTTATTTTTAGTAGCGTACTTTTAGGCAATCGAGAAAAAAGTTTATTATTGAAAATTTATATATACATGCTGCGTACAAATTGTAGCTAATGTTTAAAAAAAGTTTTTAAAACAAACATTTATTAGATTCCTGTTATAGTATTAAGTTAGTGATATTTTTTTAACGGCGAAACTCATATTTTTGCGCGCTTGGCTTAGCGAGCCGGCCCACTGCAAAGATCTTACATACGGTCCGGTGGGAGTGTAGTAGTTAAAGTTTTATCAACAGGTTTAAACGCAGATCTAAGGGCTGCTTAAGTTGTTTAAAAAAGGAAAATTTTAAATATCCAAAACAGGTGGGTAGATTTTTAAACCCATACAAAAAATATCAATCATTGTTATTAATTACCCACCTAGTTAGTAGGTTAATTAAACTTTTTTATTAGTTGCTGGTAAAGAAAACCACCCACGGGATTTGTTGTTTTTTGATTATACATTCAAAACTTTATTATTTTTGAATCATTTTTAGCAACAAAAAATTGCGGATGCTTTATGTCTTTTAATTAAATTTAAGAAATATAGTACATAAAATATAAACTAGGGCTTCGTTAAACGACCTTTTTAAAAAGGAATATATAATTCCTCTTTTTTTCCATATAAAGAGATGATACGATGCCGTTCTTTGACATGTCTAAATGCTGCTTGAATAAGCAATGTTGCCAGACTTTTTGTAATAATTTGTTATTATTGAAGGTTATTTTTTATATAAAACTAACCAGAACTAACAAATAACAACTTTTAAACTATTACCTAGTTTTGGTTAGTTCCGGTTAGGTTTTCCTCGTTAAATTGTATTTTTTTATTATAAATGCGCCGTTCTGGTCGGTCATGATTACTGCTGGTTAGTTAAAGCCGCTTTTTATTTTCCCCAATTATATTTGTAACTTAATCTTAATGGTAGTGACAAAGTTTTTTATTATAAATTAATAATATTTCCGTTTAGCCACACTGTAAACGTCTTAAAGCGGTGCATGTATTTATTACATGTAAATCGTAAACAGTTGAAATAAAATGTCAAATAATGACCAATTCCTAGAATTTTTATTGCTCTTTTCTTGGTGAAAACCACATCATCCGCATTTTTTTGCCTTAAATAATAATACTTAAAGTATATTTTACATTGCAAATTTAAAAATCGTTCAATTCCGTGGGTGATTTTCTTTACCAGACCCAAAAATGTAATATGTAAGTAGTTATTTAGGCGCTTCATTATTAGTATTTTTCTAAATTGAATCCATTTCTGCCTCAAAATCTTTAATAATGTTATTGCAGGAACGAGATTTACACTTCTTACAACCTTTTAGGCCTTCTTCACACAAGTACATGTTGGAAATTCAATTTTGGGTTGACATAAAGCCTTGTACTACATAACTACTATAAAGTTTAAATTTTGGACATTTCTTTAGGAAGTAAAAGATGTATCTGAACATCACAACCAATACTCGCAGAAGAGGTAGATATTGTCGAACTATTTTCGGATAGGTTCGGAAACCGTTTTCCTATTTTTGTGCGATTTTGTAACATAATTTATGATATTTCTCATCAAACGCAAATAAATCTTCATAGCCACGTAATTTAGATATCATATTAATGTCATTTCTATTTCTGACAGCTTTATTATTTTTTTGATAGGTAGCTTTTCCATTACCTTAAAAGATTTAGTACTATGTAAAAAAATAAATACCCTAAACATTATTTATAAGGATAAAATTGAAATTCGTATTTTGTTTCAGTACAAAATATAAACTAATAGAAAGGTACCAACTATACTATGCAGGTACATAACAATATTTAAATTGCTTGTTTAAACAGATTTTTTATTTAACTTTTGTTTTTTTTTATTTTTACTATTGTTCAAAAAACACATTTTTCTAATATTGAAACTATCGCTGTCTGATTGCAAATTATGATAATAGTTTTGAGAATCTGTGTAAGATTTACGACAGTCTTTATGATATTTTATTTTAATTTCGTCCTTTAAAATATCATTTTTTGACAGAATTTCTTTTGCTAGATTGTCCTGCCCTTTTTGAGCACTCGATAGTAATGATAACAACAAATAATTCCCTTCATTGTTTTAAAATTCTAAATACATACAGCACACTCTAAATTTCGACAACCACCACTACTAATGTATTACTACGCACGCTATCCGCATGCGGGGCTATTGGGTCCCGTTAATACTTTTTTACGCCTAAAAATAAATCGCTGTTGCCAAACGATACGCTCTAGGAAAAATTTTTTTTTCAAAAACTTTTGGTATTAATTGGCTATATTTTCTTCGCTGCATGTATCAAAATATTTTCAAAAATAAAAAAGTTTATCGATTGGTAAAAATTTCAATACAAAAAATATATATTTTCAGTTTATCTGAATTTTAAAGGGATGAAAGTGCAAATTGTGCCCAAACAATTTATAAGGTTAAAAGCGCTACAGTGTGAGCTTTAATTTGACACAAAAATTTTTTGGTATCTTTGATAGTTTTAAAGTTATGGCGGTGGAAACGGAAAAAATATATTTTTTTAAATTTCAAAAAAATCACTTTTTATTAATTTAAAAAGTTCAAGACCACAAAAAATGTCGTAAAATACGATTTCATGTGCCCGGTGACATACTCAAAGAAACCTAACTGGTTTGACCTGGTTCTACGCCAAAAAAAAAAACGACACGATAGACTCACGAAATCACTCCGCTATATTGGCTATTGCTTGCTTTAAAAGAAGCTTAATTGCACCTCCATGAGGACGGCTTTGATGCTGAATACAATATTCAAGGTGTGAATGATATCGATATGCCTCTTGATCAAGTTGCACAACTTGTGTCTCGTGGTGGTGTGTTATTACTTTTTTTTAGAAATTTTACTGCTTTCTTTGTATTTTTAATATTAAAATTTTTATTTTTGTTAATGTATTTTGCTTTTTACCTTTTGGATGGCAATTCCACTCATGTATAAATAACCCCATTTGAAATGTCGAAAATCGAAATTTGCTATCGGATAGAAGGGAAAATGTTCCTGGTAAAAAATTAGCTAAGTTTACGGTACTATCAATCGTGTCGTTCATTGCTACCTCAGTAGCAATTTTATTTTATATTGTTGATTAATTATTATTTTGCTCTTAACTTTGTTTCATTCGCGTAATTGTCTTACCAAATACCATTCGTACTTAGATTTTAAGCCAGATATTTTTTCTGGTTTTGCATACTTTGAAAATTTAACTCGTTTCTCAAAATCACTCAAGCTACACTTTTAAGAATATCCGGCCAAATCTGACAATTTATGGTATTACCTATGACAAACTTTCATTAAATATTTAGTTTTTAAAGGTTTGTAGTTTTTATTTCTATATTTTTAATATTTTCAATATTGCCATATATTTCCAAATTTATTTTCAAATTTTCATACTAGTCTCAACTGAAATAATTTGCAATCGACAAATATTTCAATGAGTCTCGATAACCCGATTTCTTTTACGTTCTAAAGTGTGATGCGAGTCTTAATCTCGAATTAGAAATTTTTATCGAATGATAAATTTGGCAACAATGTAAATGTAAATAATTGATCGGTAAAAAGCTTTTAAAAAAGCAAATAGTAAACATAATCTCCAAAATTTCAATCAATTACCGGTAAATTTGTGTATTTTAAAATCTAACACTTTATTTTATATAAAAAAAAGAATAAATAAACTGTTATAAAACTGGTTGGTTTTTATGTAATGCAATAAAATAATAAATTAAGGAAACAGAACATTTAAATCTTATTTTAATAGATATTGCCCTTCACAATGGGGAAATATCTTAAGACAAATGCTACTGCATTTAGACGCTTCCTTATTCATCATGTGGTTTCCTAATGCAGAAAAAAATGTCGACCCTTTTATGAGCAAGGAAGTTTAAAGGTGTATGGAAGCCCAATACTGTAGAACAAAATTGTCCAGGCGTGCAGGGCAGCGGGAATAGGGGGATTGGCCCCGCGGAGTTTGCGCAATGAATAGTAGGTCAGGGCCGGACTTCCATAATTCTTTGTTACTATCTATAAAGTTGACATCATCAAATGTCAAATTTAAACATTTACTGTTTTTTGTTTATTTTTTGCACAAAATTGTTGGTTATTAAACGATACTACTATAAAATATTTAAAATTATTGTGTAATATTGGATTTTATATCATCTGATATAATATGGAAAGAATAGATGGCGCCACTTTACAGCCTTCTATTTAATTGGTCGATATTTTTGGGAGTTTTGTATTTTTACCAAAAATCTTTGTAAATAAATAAAAACACGATTTTTTTAAAAATAAATTTTAAACATTGTATGATAGTTTCATGTACTTATCACCAATTTTGTGATAAAAGAAGCGCAAGATAGTGTAAATGAGTTTAATCTAATCCTAAGATTCTGGTTGTACATTAAAAAGTGAAAATTTGTATAACTGCTTTTTAGGCATATACTTTTCACTAATAACAAACATTCATGAGACAGAATAACAGTGGTTAAAAATAGTAACCTTTGGTACCTAGGTATCCATTGTAACAGTAACCGTTAATCCGTTAAATATTATGTGTCTACAGTATGTCGAGCTTGTGAAAAGTGGATAATTTAGTTTAAGAAACCAAAAATCTAATTTTTTTAAACAAATACAAAAAAAGCAAAAAAGAACTTTAACATAAAATTGTACTTTCTTTCATTCAATTAGAGGGACCTGTATATATTAAAATTTGCCTGCTTTGCCCAGTAATTAATAATTTTGATCCTTTAAAAGAATGTACTAAATTATTAAATGAAATAAAAGTACCTAAATGTAAACCTTATTTCTTGTTAATAACCCACAGAAATACACAAACATTGTGGAAATCATCTAAAAGATAGTTAAGATTGCATTACTTTTCTCACTGCTATTTCCTATGAAATTTTCATTTTCTATTATTCATAATTGATATTATTATTTATTCGGTTACCTAACGTTACGTCTCATAAGAAGCACCTAATTTAAATGTAAGAAATACCTACCTAAAGTAAAAAATGCCGGGTATGTTACCCTTAGATATGCAAGACAAAACCATACAACCTCAAGTCATTTTGTTACGATATTATAAGTAACAAACAATAAACACAAAATTATAGTCACAATTTAATCAACACTTATCACTAAAATAAGAAGGTTTTTATCAATCCAAAAAACTTCTGCAAACACAAAATATAATCACACAAAGCAAAACAATCGAAACTAATACGGCTCTCATAAAAGTATAATGTGTTGTCTAACTAGACACTAATTTATCAGTGTGTAAATAGGCAACACATTAAATTATTTCGTGGAATTTCGTTATTGCGCAAAATCGGCGGGGCCAACTCTGACAGTTATTTTCATACTGGGCTGGACATTTTTGATCAAATTTGGGCCCTTTCCCATACACCTTTAAACTTCCTTGTTTATGAGCAAATCGTTGGAACATTGTCTTTCGTGATTCGACCTACATAATGTTAACTTTAAGCCATTGTAACACCTAACTTTTTTTACTTGTGTGAGTATAAGATAAATCAGTGTAAAGCCATATTTTCCATGGATTATTTCGGCCTGGAGTGGACTTTCATATTTCTTTCCCTGTTCTATGTACATACATTTATCAAAGAAAAATTTTTGCAGCTCAAGGAATACTTGGAGATCTTCTTGGAGGAGTGCTTGGTCTTACTGAGAAACTCTTGGCTAGCATATTAGGATTCCCAACGTAAGGAAATTTATTTACTAATTTTAAGTAGAATTTAAAAGATATATATATATATATATATATATATATATATATATATATATATATATATATATATATATATATATATATATATATATATATATATATATATATATATATTTATTTTTTTTTAATATTTAATTAAATAAAAAATATTTTTTTATTTTTTTTAAATTAAAAAATATTTTTTTTAAAAAAAAAAAATATAAAAAAATAAAAAAATATATTAAAAAATTAATATAATTAAATTAATTAAAATTAAATTTATTTTTTTAAAAAAATTTTTATTTTTTTTAATAAAAATTATAAATTTTAATTTTTTTATTTTTAAATTATTTTTTAATAAAAAATTTTAATTATATTTTTTTAAAAATTTTTTTTAATAAAAATTTAAATTTTTTTAATTTTTAAAAAAAAAATAAAAAAATAAAAAAAATTTAAAAATTTTTAAAAAATTATATAATTAATTTTTAATTTAAATAAAATTTAAATATAAAAAAATTAAAGTTTTTATGCAATTTAATTCTACAAAAAAAGTTTATAGATAATTGTCTTTAAAAGGACAAAAATTTAAATTTTGACTCTGTCAGATTTCGAAAATTAAGTTTAAACGTTTGATGTTGAAAACCAAATTGTATTTTTTTATTTTTTTTTTTGTTTTTAGAATAAACAGATATTTTATAATCCCTTTAAATGCAAACGTCAAAATCAAATGTTTAGAAATTTTTCCTTTAAGAAAAAAATTAAAATTAAAAATATAAAAGGTTCAAGAAAATATATAAATAAATATATAATAAATTAAATATATTATATATATATATATATATATATTATATATATATATATATATATATATATATATATATATATATATAGGGTGTAAAAAGTATGATGCTCAGATTTTAATCGGCGATAGTGGAGCTCAAAACAAGTTGAAAAAGCCCGAACATATAGGTCAAAAAAGTCAATTGTTTTCAAAATATTGCCTTTTAAAGTTTAAAAATTATAACACTGCACCCGTTTCGTCGAAGTGACTGAACTCCGAACGTTTTTTTGCGACAATTTGCATGTTTACACTTTTTTTTAAGATGTTCTTTACATAAAAATAATAAAAATTTTCTTTTTGCAATTTATTTTAATATTTAATTTAATTAAATTTAGGTAAACAATAAATAATTATTGTTTGGTTTTTATTTGTAATTAAAAAATAGTCGTACTTACCAAAAGAATGGGCTAAATATCCATTTTAAGAACATAAATTATAATGTTTTAAAATAGCACTTTTTTTATTTTGCTTAAAGAATAGAAAGTCTCTAATTAAAAAAAAGCAGTTACATTTTTACGTTTAAATAAGTTGCTCAAAATGTCTCCACTTTCTACACAACCCTCAACTTCAAACCCAGTTTTCGTACTTTAACACTCTGCCTTCTGTGCCTAATTAATTCAGCCGAATTAATTTATCACGAAGTTGAGCCTCAGTTTGAATTTCACCATCCCGTAAACAAGTTGTTTAAGATCACCCCAATACCAAAAATCTAACGAATTTAAGTCTGGAGATCTCGCGGGCCATTTTCTTGGTTCTGAAGCATTTCTGCCAATCCAACGATTATCCCTTAATGAAAAGTTATTCTTTCAAACAATACATATATATTTTTTTCTTAACTTTTAGGCTACCAACTGGTGCGGAAGGAAACTTAATCTCATCAATAGTGCAAAAGAGTAAGACCGGAAAACCTCTTAACGAAACTGACGTGGAAGGCCTTTTAAAGATTCTAAAGGTTAAATCTATTTTGGATGTAAATATTGTTACATTTATCAAACTCCAGAAAATATTAAACATTACAGCTATACTTACAATAGAAAAAAAAATCCAATGCAAACTCACTAAAACATGTAATCCTTCGACAACTACATCGACAACCACTACTACATCTACAACTACCACTACAAAACCTACGACTACTACTACTGAACCTACGACTACTACTACTACCACTGAGCCTACAACTACTACAACTGAACCTACCACTACCACGACTGAACCTACAACTACCACCACTGAACCTACTACTACGACCACCACTGAACCTACGACTACTACTACTACTACTGAACCTACAACTACTACAACTGAACCTACTACTACGACCACACTGAACCTACGACTACTACCACTACTGAACCTACAACTACTACAACTGAACCTACTACTACAACTGAACCTACTACTACGACCACTACTGAGCCTACGACTACTACCACTACTGAACCTACAACTACTACAACTGAACCTACTACTACGACCACTACTGAACCTACGACTACTACTACTACTGAACCTACAACTACTACAACTGAACCTACTACTACGACCACCACAGAGCCTACGACTACTACTACTACTGAACCTACAACTACTACAACTGAACCTACTACTACGACCACCACAGAACCTACGACTACTACTACTACTGAACCTACAACTACTACAACTGAACCTACCACTACCACGACTGAACCTACAACTACCACCACTGAACCTACAACTACTACAACTGAACCTACTACTACGACCACTACTGAACCAACGACTACTACTACTACTGAACCTACAACTACTACAACTGAACCTACTACTACGACCACCACTGAGCCTACGACTACTACTACTACTGAACCTACAACTACTACAACTGAACCTACTTCTACGACCACCACAGAACCTACGACTACTACTACTACTGAACCTACAACTACTACAACTGAACCTACTACTACGACCACCACTGAACCTACGACTACGACCACGGAGCCTACAACTACCACAACTGAACCAACGACGACACTACAGAACCTTCAACCACAAAGCCTTGGGTATGTCCTTGGTGTGGTTAAAATATCTGTTTTAAACTGTTAACTTTTTGTTAATACAGTATTGTATTTAAAAAATAATTTTGATTTTTTTTTTAAATGTTAGTTATTACCTTTATTGGTGTTTTTTAAAAAATGAAGAACATTAAATGTTGTACAATAAGCAAGTTTTTTTACTCACAGGTTTAAAACTTTCGAAAATGATATTTAGTAAAATACATAATAGAGTTGTTGAGAATTTTTCCAAAAATTTTACATCTTTCACTTTGAGCCGTTATCATTTTAATTTAACCGGTTACCATGGAGACCTTAAAATTTTTCGGATTTTTTTCCAGCCTAGCTAGGCGAAGAAAGTTAATAAATAGACATTTTTTTCTGATAGCTCATTTTAGATTTTATTATAATTATTATTATTATTATTTACAAAGATCCGACATAACGTTTCCTATGGCTCCGACTCCATAGGGCGTCATGCGGAAGGCCATCCGTATCGAAGACCACTCTCGCGTCCGCTCGGTCAGTGATCTTCGGCCACCTCATTTGCCTCAGTAAACGAAGGGACCCAAGGACACAATTCGCATTTTCATCACCAGTTGTTCGGGTGAATGTTGACATGCGGGAATACACTTCAGCTCCCCCAACACATTTTCCTTTATGCCCCCAAAACGCCGACAATCAGGACAACCAATCGCACGTTATACCCGGATAGAGCCTCGAAGTTCGCCAAGTAGATCCTGATATTTGGCTCGTTTCTCCGTTCCTTTATATCGATGTTAGTTTCCGCTGGGGCGGAGAACTCAATCACATACATAGAGTTATTCCTTTTATCAAGAAACGATATCAGGTTTATTGGCGCGAATTTGATGCGTAGTTGTGAATGCATAATCAATATATGCGACAGTTGTCATTTTCCACTACTGCCTCGATATCGCTGGGGAGCAATGGCAAAATTGCTGTTTCGTCAATGCCGTAATAATGTCTGAGGTGATAATAAAGTACCCGAAGCGCATCGTTATGTCGGTGGATGTAACCACTTACGCATGCACTGGACAGGCTGACAATAAGTGCATTAGTGTTTCGGGTTGCTGTCGACAAGCTCGACAAGCAGTATCAGGAATGTTAGAAAACTGGCTTCGGTATACCAACGTGTTTATCACCCATCCTGGCATGCTAATAGGAAACCCTCGGTCCAGACTTGAGCTCAGCAGATTTCAAAAAACCCCAAACGTGAGGTTTCGAGATAGATTGAGTCTTTCTATGTTTCGGTAAAATACTCCGTGTTGCGGCCTATTAATGTATCTTCTAAAAGCATCTGCTGTTCTGCTCTTTAACTGCAGCCTTACGGCTTTAGACTCGTTTTTACAAGTGACTGGTCGTCGTTTGGATCTATTGCAAATCTGAGACCGAATCTTTCAGCTACTCGCTCCGCTGCCTTAAATAGAAACGCTCCAACATTAGCTATTTCATGTGCTCTTACTAGTTGCATCAGCGGATCAGTACTATTGGCAACTTGAAAAAGCAAGACTCAAAACCAGTCGATCGTGATGCACTCTAAGTTAAAAGGCCACGACCACCCTGGTGACGTGGGAGGTAATACGGGATGTTGAAGAGCGCGGTGAATTACGGTGAAGATGCATCTTTTTTCGTGGGGGTTCCCCTTTTAAAAAAAGAGTAAAGCAATACGGCACTGCTAGCATGTTGGAGCAAGGACCTTATTTATTCGGATAATTCGGATTCCCAAATTCTCCAAACGTCGCTGTAATTGCCTCTAAGCTCGGTCTTAAAGCTCTAACATCTTGAGTCCGGTTTTGGTCGATTCCTAAATATCGATAATTCTCGTTTTTTTTTGTAGAGGGCGAAGTAGCGCGCTATCGGAAAAGCTGGTCAGCTTCTAAATCGTTTCCGAACCGGCCTTTATTTAGCTTAAGTTTTGCACACTTGTCGGGGCCCTGAACCCATTCCAACACCCCTTTTGGTGTATTCGTGAACCACTTTAAAAGACTGTTTAGGTCTCGCCCCATTGCGTACATTTTTAGGTCATCCATATAAAACAGATGGGTTACCTTATGCTCACGTCTTCCGGGTTTGTCCACAGACTCCGCGTGTCTTTCAAAGAGACAGGACACGGAAAATAAAACAAAATAAAAATTATTATTTTTAAATATTATTATTATTATTATTATTATTATTATTATTATTATTATTTACAAAGATCTGACATAACGTTTCCTAAGGCTCCGACTCCATAGGGCGTCATGCGGAAGGCCATCCGTATCGAAGACCCTTTCTTGCGTCCGCTTAGTCAGTGATATTTGGCCAAACTTATTTGCTTCAGTTAACGAAGGGACCCAAGGACAACAGATTGCTGCATTTTCATCACCAGCTGTTCGGGTGAATGTTGACATGCGGGAATACACTTCAGCTCCCCCAACACATATTCCTTCATGCCCCCCAAAACGCCGACAATCAGGACTCAGGAATCTGGTTCCTTTATATCGATGTTAGTTTCCGCTGGGGTGGAGAACTCAATCACATACATATGGTTATTTCTTTTATCAAGGAGAACGATATCAGGTTTATTGGGGCGAATTTGATGCATAATTGGGAATGCATAATGCCAATATATGCGAAAGTTGTCATTTTTCACAACTGCCTCGATATCGCCAAGAGCAAATGGCAGAATTGCTGTTTTATCGATAGTAATGTCTGAGGTGATAATAAAGTACCCGAAGCGCGTCGTTATGTTGGTGGATGTAAGTACTGACAGCATGCACTGGACAAGCTGACAATAAGGCTCGACAAGCAGTATCAGGAATGTTAGAAAACTGACTTCGGTATAGACCATGGATTTAGAGGAAGCAGTTTAAAATGGTTTGAATCTTATCTAAATAATAGAGTACATTCTGTCTCTTATAAAAAGATCGATAGGTATTAAAATGTGGAGTGCCTCAGGGGTCAGTCTTGGGACCTATTCTGTTCTTGCTCTATATTAATGATATATCAAAACTACCGGTTTCGGGGCAATTTACTTAATTTGCAGATGGCACAACTATTTTGTAGAGGGGTGCAAATGGGCAAGACCTGGGTAATATTATTAACCGTGATTTGTCTTTGGAGAAAATGTGGTGTGATTCAAACAAATTGTGCTCTTATATTTCTAAAACCAATGTTAGGTATTTTTAATATAATGTATATCCTGTGTATTTAGAAAACACTCAGCTAAATAATACAACTAAAAACAGTTTTCCAGGATTGTTCATTAATAATAAGCTCAAGTTTAAAAGCCATATTAAACACCTTAACAAAAAGCTGTCTGCAAATTATTTTGCTTTAAGGATAATTTCAAATAACCTACATAAAAATATATCAAGACAAGCATATTTTGCATTAATAGAATCCCATTTACGTTATGGCATATGTTTCTGGGGTTCATGTGCTAAACAGCTAATGCATACAGTACCTGTACTGTACTAAGATCTTCTCAGGTTCATGTTTGGATCGTCTTTAATAAGCGACCGCTTTTTAATCATTTTGCCTGTTCGGGTGAGAAAAACCTATGATGGTATAGTGTATTTATTCATATTTAAACTAACAAAAAACCAAAGTTTTCGTATTGTTTTAAGTTGCGGAAGGGGGTTAAAACTTATTTTTTTTTGGATCCCCGTTATTTCGCAAACAGTGCGTCTGACAAAAAATTTTACTGAACAAAAAATGTGGGGCTCATCGAAATCTACAAATCATTTCATTGGGTCGATGGTGTAGGATGTAAAATATAGACAGTAGGTAGCGCTGAAGGTACCAAAAAATCATATTGACCTAGAGTTTCCTTCGCAAGTTGTCAAGTACAACTTGATGATAGACGCAATTACCTCACACATGAGTGTGCCAGAAGAAGAAAGGTGAAACAATTTTTTAAATTCTTTTGTATGTATGGATTTGAATTTCTTTTGTAATAAACGTTAACTCCATTTAATACTGATATATCAACGAATCTTATTTTCTCCTTACCTGCAGCACCAATGTCGAACATGATTGGAAAATAATTATCTACAATTTCTGGACCTTGACGAAGATAAGAGTGTTCTTAAGTATTTTCCTACGAGCGTGCGGAAAAGTCCGCTTTTCCGCACGAATTTGAGGTTGCAAAATTCTTTTCCGCACGGCGTGGAAAGTTAACTTTCTGCACGCCGTGCGGAAAAGTAAACTACTCAAAATCTTGCAGGTAAACAAGATTTATATGTATTTTAGTAATTGTTGGCTATTTCATGCAATATACGAAGCCATTGCAAGTTTTAGTTTTTTTTCTCTTTTTTTGTTTGTTACTTCGTAATTTTCAATATTTCAACTAAAACACAAAAAAATATTTTTTTAATTGCCCTGTATAATAATAATAAATGATTATGACAAGTCATGTCAGATTGTTTCTTCGTTTCCCATATGAACAAGCAATTGCACAAATGAATTTCAATACAAACAAGAGCATTTTTAATGAAAAGGCGTCATAGTATCTTTTTTAATTAAATAAAAATCCGACAAAATAATTATTTAAAATGAGTAGTCTGATGAGAGCTATCAGATTCTATCCTGGATGCAGCAAATACCGTAAGTTTGAATTTATTACCAGCAAAATCTCGTGAAAAATATGAGAATCAATATAGTCATTTCTGAAAACTGGTGCTCCAGCAAGGGGACAAAAGTATTAAAGAAATAAAGTGTCTGGCCTACTTTGGGATTTGCAAAAACATAAACCTAATACTTTATGGAGTAAGTACTATGTTAAATGTGTCCTCAAAGTGATATATTGGACGGTTCATTGAGGTAAGCTTTTCTGCCTTTGCTTTTTTCGGACGCTTCGTACCAAGTTTTACGATTTTTGTTGACTCATTTGAATATTTTGTAATTTCATGGCGTCATAACTCCGCAACGGTTAGTGTTAGAAAAAAAGTGATTAGACCGAAATTGTAGCAAATTTCATGATCTACAACTTTTAAACTTTAGCGACAGTAAGAAAAAAGTTCTCGATGAAACCGAAAATGATTTTTGGTACCTTCATCACCACCTACATCCTACACCATCGACCCAATGAGATGAATTGTAGATTTCGATGCGCCCTACATTTTGTCTTTAGTAAAATTTTTGGTCACAAGCACCGTTTGCGAGATAAACGTGATCCAAAAAAATTTTGAGTTTTTACCCCCTTCCGCAACTCAAAACAATACGAAAACTTGGTTTTAACATATCGGTGGGTACCCAAGCAATTTCTCAAAATTTCACCACTTTCTGAAACTTTTTCCTCAAAAATCGACAAATTGACTGTACTATCCCATAAAACCTTTTTTTGGCAGGGCTTTCCTGAAAATGTTCACAAACCATTCTTTATTTTGAGGTGAATTAATCGAAAAATTACCTGAATATAGGCATTATTCTAAAACAGCCATTTTATGCACTTAATTATTTTGTTTAAAGTTTATCAATAATAGTGATAAGCCGATGTGTCATTTTAACTGTTTTTATTTGTTCTGACTGTATATATGGACAATTATTTTAATGGTTATTATTAATATATTCTATGTTTCATTTTTGTTTTTGATAAATTGCGTATTATTACAATGTTCAGGAATGTTTTGAAGGGCAATTTTAACGATATTTAAGGACTGTGATTATTAGCGTTTTATATATGATTTAATATAGTGGTAAGTCGATTTGCGTTTTAACTAACTTATTCAATATATATATATATATATATATATATATATATATATATATATATATATATATATATATATTATAAAATCCCAGATGATTTATTTACTACGTGTCGACAAAAATTCTTGGGAGTTGAAGATTCTGATCGCTTGGTATCCAGCCCGCTTAATTAAAAATAAAATTCTAGCATTATTTTTTATTTTTAAAAATCACATGCCTGATACAAGACATTTTTTGTTCTTTATGAGAAAAGCAGTATTTCTGTATAAGATTTAAAAGTTTATATAAGAAAAACTTGCTTAGAATGCAAAATTATGTCGAACACCAGCCTCTCATACCATAGTCTACTTTTGATTTACGTTTAAATTATTTACTTATTATAATATATGAATAAAAAATTAATTGGTAAACAAAACGTAAATCAAAGTAGGCCTATGGTTATGAAATTCGGTATTCAAGCATAATTTTGCATTCTAAACAACTTTTCTTATAAACTTTTTTTATATCTTACCTAGAAATACTACTTACCTACTCATAAAATTTAAAAATGCTCAGATTAAGGCATGTTGATTTTTAAAAAAATAAAATATGCTAAATTTTATTTTTAATCAAGCAGGGCTGGATGCCAAACGGTCAATTTCAACCCCAAAATTTTTTGTCATTTTTACGTATAAATTGCCTATCCTGGGACACTGTATATATATATATATATATATATATATATATATATATATATATATATATATATATATATATATACATATATATATATATATATATATATATATATATATATATATATATATATATATATATATATATATATATATATATATATATATATATATATATATATATATATGTATATATGTCGCACCCACTTATGTAGTGGTCCATTTCGTGATCTGGATGTCTAGTTCGTGAAGTGGAACCATATACTGTAATAATATTTGATTTTACTATCTGACAATCTTTATGTCCACTTTATGAAATGGATAGTAGTTTTTTGACACAAAAATGATCCAGTTCCTGTACTGTATATATTTGGCATTTGTCCAATTTAGTGAAACAATCAGTCGTCGGTGCTTTGAATGACATGAACATTATATTGAACTACTAAAGCAAAAATGTTTAATATCAAAGATAATTTTCATACGCTTCTTGATCAACATTATACGGAAAAAAACTAACCAGAACTAACCACAACTAACCAAAGATGTTGGGCCATTGAATTGTATTACAGTACATAGTTAAATGCCAAATATACAGTACAGAAACGAAACTGATGATTTTTTGTGTCCAGATGCGGTATCGCCATGTGAGTGGGATGGCATATATAAATTTCCTTTATTCTTGGGAATAGGTTAATAAAGCAAATGGTGGAAGTTTATTGCAAAATCAAAACAGAATTAAAAACAGCAGAACATCACACAATATTTAGCATTAAAAGATTAGTGTAAAAATTATGAACGAATTCTTATAATTTAAAATCAACATTTAAAAAGTTCTAACTTAACACAAAATCAGGTACATAATAAAATTAATTTAAACAGGATGCCTACCTTGGAGTTCTGATACATTTTTATAACTAAAAGAATTTTGAATCTATGTCTGTTTGATTTATTTTTTATTTTATTGATATTTTTTTAAATGAAAGAACCCAAAAGAGATAAAGGCTTGTTATTTGCATATTTGTTTTTCGATATGCTGTATACAAGGAAGTGGTTGCTGTTTTAAATATTGTTTATACAGTGTGATAAGTGTATTAATATTTGATTGTAAAACATTTATGGATATATTAAGTTAAAATAGATTTGACTTAGATTGTTAATATCTTTTTTCGTTGACAGCTTCTTTTTTTCTTTTTTTTATTAATTAATTAATTAATTTTATAAAAATACTGTTACAAGATTCTAATTACAAAACCAACAATCAAAGAAATGATCGAAATAAAAAGAAAAAGAAGCTGTCAACGACAAAAAGATATTAACAATCTTAGTCAAATCTATTTTAACTTAATAAATACATAAATGTTTTTTACAATCAAATATTAATACACTTATCACACTGTATAAACAATATTTAAACAGCCACCACTTCCCTGTATACAGCATATCGAAAAACAAATATGCAAATAGCAAAAGCCTTTATCTCCTTTTCGGTTCTTTTATTTAAAAATATCAATAAAATAAAAAATAAATCAAACAGACATAGATTCAAAATTCTTTTAGTTATAACAATGTATCAGAACCTGCTGTAGGCATCCTGTTTAAATTAATTTTATTATGTACCTGATTTTGTGTTAAGTTAGAACTTTTAAATGTTGATTTTAAAATTGTAATTGTTTCATGGTTTACACTAATCTTTTAATACTGTAAAAATATTGTGTGATGTACTGTTTTAATTCTGTTTTGATTTTAATTTTATTTTTAGATACTTACGCTTGAAAGCACAAGAAATAATGTGCGAAACGTTGTAATAAACTTCCACCATTTGCCATGGTGGAAGTTTTTGCATATATGCCCAAGAATAAAAAGGAAATTTATAATTAATGGGTAAAGAAAAATAAACATTATATATATATATATATATATATATATATATATATATATATATATATATATATATATATATATATATATATATATATATATGTATATATATATATATATATATACGCTTATTTTTTTATATGACTATATGTTTATTTTATATGCGATTTCATTTGTGATATTTTATTTGCATTAGCTTTTTTTTATGTGTTCATTTATTAAATGCTAGTATAGGATTTTTTCCAGCTTTGTCAATAAGATTCTTTATCATCTTCAGACAATAAAGTATTTTGAGTTGAGTGAGTTGAGTTAAGAGTTAAAAATAACCTTACACTGAATTATCTAGAATCTAGAGCATTAAATCATTTTTAGCGTCTTCTACGCCAGAGTGCAGACACGAAACCACCAAATTTCATTTTTGATGCTCTAAAGCAGGACTTTCCAACCAGGGCGCTTAACTGTTTTGAATAGCTATTCAATTGCTGCTATAGTCAGTTATTCAATTTACTTTGTGAGGACCTCGATTCTGATGATAAGGTCCTCCTATTTGAATTCGAAAAAAAAAAATCCTTTTATGCAACTATTCAAAAATGACAAATTTCAGTGTAAGCTAGCCTATTTGGCTGATATAATTCGGCTAAACTTGAAACTTCAGGGCAGAAAGGGCACTTTGATTAGTAACTATGATCATATTCAAGCTTTCATATCAAAGTTTTAACTTTGAATAATAAGTATCTGCTAAAAATGTATTTCCTTTTTTACGGCTATCCAAAGTAATTAATATTCACAAACTAGATAAAGATTTGAAACTCAAAATAGAAACTCATTTACAAGCATTGGAAAACGACTTTTACCGATACTATCGACAACTATCGAGATGTTAACTCCAAGTCACCAATATGGTACATGACCAGAAACCCATTTGTTGTCGATATCTTACAATTACTTAAAGAAGTTCAGGAAGAATTTCTAAAATGAAGGCTGACTCGACCATGAAAGACGACTTTCATCTCTTGACATTAGAGAAATTTTGGATCAAACGATTCCTTGTTAATCCACTTATTTATACGAGTCCACTTATTTATGCAAGAAAGGTTTTTTAGCTCTAGTTTTAATAAAAACTAAACAGCGAAATCGCCTTGCCGTCGATAACGACTTAATCATAGCTCTAGCAAAGACTAAACCCAGAATCGATCAACTGGTATAGTCTGTCTCAAAGTATACCGTGTTAGCTCTTGCCTTCATTTATGGATTATACCTGCCGACAGCAATAAAACTGCGGATCGGTAGGTATTAAAGGACAGAACATTAGGGACGGACTTTAATAATATGAAGATTTATAATTTATTGCTTTATTTAGGGTAAGTATAATCTTAAATTACATTAAGAAATTAAACAGGCAAAGTTTTAATAAATTTATAGCTGCATTATCTATACATAATTACATTTTTAATCTAAATATCTAAATCTAATTCTGTTTCACTATCAGAGTCATCATTGAGATTAATTACAATGGGATTATGTTGTTTTGGATAGAAATGTAAGAGCCCTTAATTTTTATAATGTCCCGTGTTTTTTTCCAACTGGTATGTTAGTAATTACTTTTTTTATCAAATTTTAACACTGGGATTTAAAAGTGGTGTAACATTTTCTGCTCTGATTTTTGTTTTTACTTGGTTCCACAAATGTTTTATGGTGTTAAAACATGATACGGAGGAAGCCTAAGACAGTATGCCCAGCCTGTTACCCAAATTTTACATATTATTTTTTTTTAAATTGCATATAAATAGGACTTCCAAAGATGCGTTTTTGTAACAATCAAAATAAATATCATTTTCTAACAAATGTTCCTGGTTTTCAGTTTGAACTTGTGAAGTTGGTCTTGTAGCAAAATTTTTGCTTGGGTTATCCATGACAATAACACTGTTGTTTGAAATAAAAAGATAATTTTGAAACCAGTTTTAAAAGTTCTGCACTTGTATCCTCATGATAACCCAAGGTAGAACCCTTAATTTTTTTTTGCAGACAACAGCAAGCAGTTTGGGAAAAACCCGTTTCTGAACCAGCGTGTATTATGGTACTTTTTCCCTTTATTTGAAGGTGCTTTCGCCTGACAGTTTTGACTGGAACCCACACCCTTTGGATACTGTGTCGGTGTATCGAACCATGTTTCATCAAGGAAATTATGGATCTGTTTTCTAACCTATATCTTTTAATTTCTTGAAGGTAATTAAATCTCCAAGTGCGTAATCTGTGCGATTCCATTACTACTTGTCTTTTGTCTATTTTGCGGTATTTAAATCCCATTTTACAAACAACTCGGAGGGTGGCACGGCAAATATTATTTGTTCTTTCGTCTAGCTTTTTTCAGTTTATCCAAGGTAGAATAACTCCGCTTCAAAAAAGACAATATATTTTCCTTTTATTAGGTCCGGGATCACTGTTGTCTTTACGGTGAATTGAAAAACCCTAGTTTTTTTTTTGTTTAATTCTCACTAATAATAATATCCCTTATCATAATATTGGAGTTTTGTAAGTAGACAGGTTTTTTTTAAAGCTTCTTGTTTAATTAGACCTCTATGATTAAAGTTTCATACAATTTTCAAATGTTTTGCATCTAATGACAAATGATTTGACGCGACAAGTTATATTCTCGTAAAACAATTTTTTTAAAAGCCAAAAAAACGGTTATTCCATTTCACTAAAATATTAGCCAAAATATTTATATGCCTAATGGTTAACAATAGAATAAAATGTTAAAGCCTTAGTTGGGGTATGCCATAAACATATACTTTGGGACAGATATAAGAGCATCAAGCTCAAGTATCTCATTAGTACTTTAAAAGTTATTTTTTATTTGTTGTAAAATTACTTTGAAAGTTGGACATTATCTATTAAAAAAAAATAAATTTTAATAAAAAAAAATTATAATAAAATTTTAAATTTTATAATTAAAAGAAAAATAAAAAAGTAAATGTAAAAGTAATTAATAATTTTAAAATGTTCCTTTTATTAAAGATTCATAATAAATTTTTAAATATTGTATCTGATTTACCTATTTAAAATCAAATAAATAATTAAATTAATATAAAAAAAAAGTGTTTATTTTTTGTTAAACTTAATTAAGGGGGCATTAAAAATTTTTTTTTTTTGGGTTTGGGAGGTGGGGAAATAAGGTTGGAAAAACCTTCTAAAGGGTCTGATTAATCAATGAAAACAATAATAGTAAATACCAACCTACTTTTTAATGACTCATTGACTTAAAACATTGAATCATATAAAAATGTATATCCATTTCACTTATAATTTTTAACAAATATATATTTCCTGTAATCCATTATTGATAAAATATAATTTATGCCGTTATAAAGTGTTGATGATTTAAATATAGCAAATATTTTATTAAAATATTAAAAGTACTTATCTGAAATAAGCCACTATACCAAAAAGACTAATGTTAAATAAAGACCAAGTTCCTATCCAAAAATATCGACCTCTTAGAGTACTGAGATCTAAAAACTGACCAAGTTCTTTTGTGACTTGATATTTTTTTTACGACCCTGCGTAAAAAAACAATTTCCCCTTCCTTTGAGGACGACTTTAAAATTTGGGGGGGAAAGTTCAAAAAACCCCCATTTAGAAATTTATAAAACAATAATAAAATTAAATATGGCCTCAATTTTTGGTAAAACATCAATTTATCTATTTTACATTATGTTAAAAGAACACTTATTACAGTTTGAAACATTAAAAACTGGTAAATTTCCTTTTACCGATTCTTTTTATGTATAATATCAATCTCTCTGGTAGTAACATTGGAATTCCTGGAAAAGTCTGTGGTGCTGGAACTTTTTGAAAGAAATCTTCAATATAACCCTCGACCACAGTCGAGGAGCGCCAATCACCATGGCGTCAATAATTTCCTTCAGCGTCATCTATCTCATAAAATCACCGTATGCTTTATAAATTAGTCTTGACTTTTCAGGCAACAACATGTAGGCAGATTTTCTCAGCAGCTTCTTCTATTTCTGGTCATTAGGGCCTTCATAAAAAGTGCATTGGGGAAAAAGCACCAAATAGGAGTGCTGTAATTTTTAGCACACTTTTTTCGCTCTATAGGTCAATTTATAAAAAAAAAAATTTTTAAAAATTTAATTCGAAATTTTAAAATAGCTGAGATATCCCACCTTAATGGGAAAAAAGTGTAAAGCTCCTCTGTTCCCCCTTGTTAATCTCCCTTGATTGGATTAAAATGATTGATTGGTGTATTGTATCATATTTCCAGTATATCCATATATTTGATAGGGGGAAAAGTCTGAATCAGGAGGCCATTAAAGCAAATTTACCCGAACCTTCTAAAAGTCTAAACTAACACTCAACATAGAGCATTGTCCGCTGACAAAATGGTTTTGCAATGTTTCCAAAGGAAAGCATGGTGCAAAACTTCGTGGATATAACGCTGGGCAGTCAGCTTACCGAATGAACACTAATCTGACCTGCTGCCAAGCATTACCATAACCCCAATAGTGGATAAATATGCCGTTGGGAGGGAAAAATTTGACGTTCCTTCTTTCACCACGTCCCCTTCTTACTCTTGTACGCCATCATGTGGGCCCAAACAGAATCTCGACTCATCTGCTAAATACGATTGAGTTCCATTCCATGTTCCATTAAAGTCTCTTCCTACTTTATACCAATCGTTGCCCACGATACTGTGGGATCAGAGGTAGTACAAGATGGAGATGGTATGAAAACAGTCCAAAAGACCTTATTCGGCGATAAACTGTCCTTATTGTTATTGCCCTTTTCGAGAGCATAAAACCCACTGGTTCGCAACTGTTTTTTTGGGGGAAAAATTTTGATCTTTAAGTGCCAGTTGCCTCAAATAACGACCCTGTGGTCATCTGTTTTTGGTGTCCAGTACCTCTAACTCGTCGATTTCGGCTTTTTTGGGAACCACGCTCAACAACATCTTATTACTGCAGCTTGTTTCGTTTTACTCAATTAGCGAGTTCTTTAAAATAAAATCCCGGCCCCCCTCTAAAACTCGAAAGTTGAGTAAAGGTTGCGTAACGAGGACCGGAGCGGGGGGACGCGCTAAAACTTAAGTGTGGATTGGTTGGTTGGCGCGCGCTCGCGCCGTTCTTTGCGATCCATTTTCCAGTGGGTTTTTTCGACGAAACATCAAAGGTTACTCGAGGCGCAGTTTCTGAGTTTTGGTGCAGCGCCACGGAACAACGAGCCTAAATGCTTGCTGTTTTTTTTACTTATAATTAACATTATTTATTTGTATTCCCTGTTTTAAAGTAAATTTGGTTTTGGTTAACGCTAAATGCTTACCTGTCTTAAACTGAAACTGGCTTCCTCAAAATGTTTTTTTTAAGAAATGTTATTTCCTGTTTTTAAAAAAATTTGGGGTCATCCGGGTGAAGTTCTTATATGCCCACTAATGTGCTGCAAAGCTTAAATCTCGCAAAAATTGCTTAACCCGATCTTTTTTATAAGTTCAGTACTCCCCATCTTCATGTTTTGTTTTTTTAAGGACGCTGCAGTTATCAGCGCGCCAATACGTAAAATTGCACAGGCTGCGGTTTTTTGGACTGCCGTAATATCAGACATGTTCTCTTGCCGTCGGAAAAATCACAAATAAATATGTTTCGGCGTGCGCTCGTCGCGATCTATGGATCGCAGTAAAGCGCGCGAGCCGCTTGCGAGTGACTCGCGGAAAGTTTGTGGCTCGAAGCGCGTCGCGTGCTCGACTCGCGGCGCATCGCGTTCTTGGCTCGTCAAGTCTGTACGCACCTTAAAATTAGCGTGTCTAAGCAGGATAATGCAATGAAATAAATGGAACCAAATAAATTCAACACAAAAAACTCTACTATTAAGTAGAAATGTTCATATTGTTTGGATCATAATATAACAAAAAATGCCCTTACAAAAGAAGTACGTCTCGAAATGCCTTCAAAATTTTATCAGCGTATACTTCCCTAATAGCAAATATGTTTACAAATTTTTATCAAAATTCAATAAATAATTCTAGGTGTTGCATTTTCTGCACATCAGTAAGAAACTTGCCAAGTCATACAAAAACTTGGTTTAATTTTTAATCTAAGTAATTTAAGAGGCAGATATTTTTAGATAGAAACTTGGCCCTTATTTTACATAAGTGTTTTTGGTATGATATATTTTTCTGAGTTCAATGAATGGAGTAACAGTGCGCCTCCATTTATATATTCTAAGACAATTATGACCTCACGAACTCAAGTTTAATCAGATTGCAGACTTCTAAATACCCGCTAAATACACGATATTACCGCCAGTGTTTCAGGGCGTTCCGACTAAATATGTGCAGTTTTTAGAATGTTTAGAACAGTGGATATCCATAAACTAACTTGTTTTAAAATAGTACAGTATGCCGATGATTTCTGTATTTATACCCAAAATAAAAAAAATGACAACAGTGTGGCGGGGACTATTGTCTGAAGCTTTTGATAAAATTTTTAAAAAAACCATTAAAAAAAAGGTTTTGGGAATTTATTCCAAAAAATCCATCTATTGTATCTTTACTCGACACAATACTCCCAATATAAATCACATTAATACAAAATAAAATTATACCTGCTAAAAAAGGTTACGTACTTAGGTATTGTTCTGGGTAAAAACTTATTTTAAAAAAACATCTCAGTTAACTTGCAGTTAAGGGTAAAGGCAATTTTTACGATCTGTTTCAAAACTTGATGGGGATGTGACGTACATACATCTTTAGTTTTTTTTCAAATCGTATATTAGGTCAGTACTAGATTATGGAAGCTTCCTATATGGCTCACTTGTAAAACCTATTTAACAAACTTGATCGTATAAAAGCAAAAACTCTTAGAGTCTGTTTCGGAGCTATGGTAACCCTTCATAGAAGCTCTTTAGTTGAAGCTCTAGATCCCCCTCTGCGTTTAAGCAGGAGGCATTAGGCATTAAGTTTTTACTTAAACAAGCAAAAATTAAATACATATGATCTAACTAACAAAAATTACATAAAAATTCACCCCTCACCATCCTTAATCTCGTTGAACCTTTAACCCCACCGATTATGAGTACCAAGCTCTTTTTAAGACATCAATGTTAAATTTCCCCCTTTTTTGACAACAATGCTCTAAATGCTGCTATTTTAAAATCTGAAATTTCTCAATTTAATGATTATATTCATATATATATATATATATATATATATATATATATATATATATATATATATATATATATATATATATATATATATATATATATATATATATATATATATATATATATATATATATATATATATATATATATATATACAGATCCTAAAAAAATGAAAATGGTAGTGGAGCTGGAGTGTATATCACAAAACTTAATATCGAACTTAAATTTAAAATAAACAATAACTTTAGCATTTTACATGTGAAGCCATAGCAATTTGCGAAGTTTTTAAAATTTATAGTCGACTCTAGTTATCACCACTTTGTTATACTGCCCGACTCTATGTCCGTGCTTAAAGCCTTGCAGAACAACAAATCCTGGAACTATAAAGACAATCCAATATTATGGGAAAAAAAGAAAATTGCGCCCGAATAACATTGCGTAAAAAAACAAGTCTTTTTCATATGGGTCAAAGCACATACGGGACTAAAGTATAATGAGCTAGTAGACTTAATAGCAAAGGATAGCAAAAAGGTACAGCACCTAATTACACGCCCAGCTTAAATGAGGGATAAAATTAATTCAAAAACAAATATTACCAATAAATGGATGATGGGAAAATATTGCAAAAATAAACCCACAAGATATACTCAGCTTATAACTGAAATTCCACATAAATACTGGCAAAAAAACCTAACTGTCCCTAGAAAATACATAAAATAATTATACGCATAAAACTGGGACATGCTTGTTATCCTGCTCATCTGTATAAAATCAAAATATTCCCTTTCAGATCAATGTGAAACTTGTAATGTTAGGTGTGATCTAGATCATATTTCTTTTATTGTAACAAATACGTAGCCGAGACCAACAAGCTATTTAGTGTTTAAATCAAAGAGTGTAAAGCTGTTTGCCCTTTTTAACATTCTTAATCTTTTCGCCCTAGAGAGCACAAAGGTAAATAATGCATTGATTTCTTTTTGAATAGAATAAATTTAAAAACTATAAATTACTTTTATGCTTGGCTTAATGGGCGGGGGGTTTCAGCCTTCTATTAAATTTTTTTTTAAAAAAAAAAAAAAAAAAAAAAAAAAATTTAAAAACAAAACCAAAAGGAAAGGCTTAAAATTTCAAAAAAGGGTGTAAAAAGTTTGATGCTCACGATTTTATTGGGCGATGGTGGAGCTCAAAACAAGTCAAAAAAACCAAAAACATATAGGTTAAAAGTTAATTGTTTTTGAACTATGGCTCAAAGTTTAAAAAATTTGGCAACATCGCGCCTGCTTCATCACATCGAATCGAACGACGACGTTTTTTGGTAGGTTTTACATATTTACACTTTTTTTAAAGAGATGTTTATTTACATAGTGACGGCTACTTTATTTGGGGTTTTTATTTGTAATTAAAAAATCATTGTATTTACCACAGAATTAGGCAGAACTATCATTTTAAGAACACAAATTATTATGTTTTAATACAGCACTTTTTTTATTTTGCCTAAGGAATAGAAATACTCTAATTATAAAAAAAAAAAAATTACTTCATTTTAGTTTAAATAAGTTGCTCAAAATATCGTCCTTCCTCACTTCGACAAACCCAGTTTTCGAGAAAATTAAGTACTGACAAAAATATCGCGACAGTACGCACAATGTACAACTGACGACTCCACGCACAAGACTACTAGGTGGCGCTGTTGCCAATTGTTTTTTAAATTTTTAACTGGGGGAAATATTATTAAGCTTTTCAGAAATAATTGCTTCCAAAGTTTGCAACTTTGATATCGTTTAGACAAAAATCTGTCAAGTTTTGACACATATGTCATATAAACTTTTTGACTTGTTTAGTGCTCCACTATCGCCCATTAAAACCGTGGGCATCATACTTTTTACACCCTGTATAAAAAGTAATAAAAAAATAAGTGGCATATCCGCTTAATAGATAAGGCAGACATACTAAAGGTATAAATCATCATTGACCATTTTTTTTTGGCTTTTGCGTCGAACAATAAATTTTCCATTACAAGAAGCAAAAAACTTCGTACTTACACCTGCATATAAATATGATATAAACATTAATATTTTTTCACAAGTTTAACACCTTTACAACTAACCACAACAACAATGACTTGTCGTGTACTTTCTCGCAGCATTTTATATTCTGCACTTTTAATTCTAGCATATAATCATGAAGAAATATCAGGTAAGCATCCAAAAATGTTTAAAACATATCGTCACTCCATAATAATGGTAAGACAACTTTTAATTTTTAGTATATTTTCGTTGGGATTACTCGCCTTGATATCTTTGGAAAATGGGACCACTTCGGTCCAGGTCCCGGGGTATAGCAAATTTCTACTTACTATTTTAGATCCTTTAGTAAACTGACTCATACATTAAAAATTTCCACCCTTTCTTAGAAAAACTATCACTCATTGACATTGACCCAAATAAATAACACCCTGGTAAGTTTGAAAGTTGTTAGTTTATTTACAAATGTGCCTGTGGATAAAACATTAAATATTGTTAGAAATAAATTAGAAAATAATGTCCAACTTGGTAAAAGAACCAAACTAAACATAAACTATATCTTAAATTACTAACTTTTTGCCTAAAAACTACATATTTTCAATATAACACTAACTTTTATAAACAAACTTCTGGCATGGCCATGGGTTCACCTTTATCAATTATTAAGTAATATTTTCATGAAACATATTGAATTTAATTTTGTACAAAATTATCATAATAAACCTTTAGTTTGGTGGAGATATATAGCTGACATTTTTTCTATCCTTTCAACTTTGATGATGAATATCGCAAAAACGAAACGTTGCCGAAAAAAAATGTTTTCAGATCTATGATCTGCACCTCAAAAAATAGTAGAGTAATATACAGGTGCTCTATTTAAAAAAACGCAACTTTGCATTATATCTTTAAAACTGTAACTGATGAAAAAAATTAAGCATGCCGCTGAATTTTATGTAAATATCGCCAAAATTTAAAATAGTCACAAATCGCCAAAAGTTAGAATGGTCACAAATCGCCAAAATTTAAAATAGTCACAAATCGCCAAAATTTAAAATAGTCCAGAAAACGAAGCAATTTTTTCAAAATGCATAGAAAAAAATTAAGCATGCCTCTGAATTCTATGTAAATATCGCCAAAATTTAAAACAGTCACAAATCGCCAAAATTTAAAATAGTCACAAATCGCCAAAATTTAAAATAGTCCAGGAAACGAAGCAACTTTTTCAAAATGCATAGAAAAACTTAAAAATTTAACAGTAGATAGGGAATAGTTCAAGGATCAAAACCTATATCATGCCGAAGGGCGCCTTTATCTTGGGGTTGGTTGCCAAACCATCCCGGGGTGAATTTTTTTTATATTTCGACCACAGAAAGCGATAGAAAAATTATTGCTAAGCAAAAAATATGCTATGCATTTTTTTTGTAAAATGCATATTATTCGAGTTGTTTGCGATCGAAAGTTGGAGTTTTTCGTCGACAAAATCAACGTTTTTAATCTGTTTTTTGCAAAAACTGTAATGCAGCTTTTAAAAAAACAAATTATTTTTTTGTAATTGCTGTGGGACCAATACAACTAAGTTGTGGTTTGTTAAAGGTTAGTAGTTATTCATCAAACACAAAAATTTAGAGTTTCAAAGGCAAATAACGCAAAATCTACGTATTTTTCGAGGAAAACGAATAATAACTTTTTTTGAAGCATTTGCAAAGATCTTTCTTAAAAAAAAATATTTATCATAAAAGTTGAGTGAGCTATGATTAAAATAAGGTTAGACCAAAATTTTTTGAGTGCAAAACAACCCCCTAATTACCACCCTAAATAAAATGAGTCGTGGCCCTTTTTAAATTCTCTTCATCTATGTATCATAAATACATTCTAAAATTTTAACCAATTTAAATTGCTTAATATTGAAAAAATGGAGCTACGAGTGAAAATGAAATTTCAGAATTTTAATAAAAAATGACCTTTTCTTAAAAAAACTGGAAAACTAAAGGTACAGTTGCGGCCATAAAATTTCGGGCAAAATTTGACAATCCGTGTCAAAATCATTGATTTTTCGTAAACCAGGCTTTCACCTGATAATTATATATTTGAAGTACACAGTCACGTTCACAGGCCTTTTAATATCAATTTCTTAGCTGAAACAAAACAAACAAAGACTTGAAGTAAGCGAAATTCCATTAATTTATACAGAAAACTAAAATCAAATTGAATATCAACTAATAAACTATCAAACAAAAATCAGTATTTTATGATAGCTGCATTCTTTTCGATCACCAAGGCCAATCTTTTAGGAATCGAAGCGAACAATGTTCTAGTGTAATCCTCAGTCAAACTATTCCACGCCTCTTGAATTTGTGCCCATAACTCTTCTTCATTTGCGGGCTGAACATGTGTTGACTGGATTTTTTAACTATCAGTTCCCATACATTTTCCATCGGGTTGACGTCGGGACTTCGCGATGGCCAGGGAAGGATTCTAACCTGGTTGTTTCTTGACCAGTCGGTGACCCTTCGGGCTGTATGGACCGCACAGTTGTCGTGCTGATAGATAAAATCATTCCCATAGACTTTATAGGCCGCTGGCAGCATGATATTTTGGAGTATTTCTTGATAAGAATTGGCGTTAAGTCTGCCCTGGATATGATGGCAAACGCCCACCCATCCTGCTCCGATACATCCCCAAACATTGACCGAAAACCTACCACTCTGTTTTATCTTTTGGGTGTATGTCTTTCAAATCTTGAATTTCGGGTCTATATACTCGCATACTTCCATTAAAACTTGACTGGAAAACTTTTTCATCACTAAATATTACCTTTTCCCAGAAACGTATTTCCCGTGGTAGGTATTCTAGGCAAAACCCAACCCTTTCTTGTTTATTTTCCTGTGTTAAAAATGGTTTTTTGGCCGCTCGACGGCATCGAAGCTCCGAAAATTTGTTGATGCAGCGCCGTGCTGCTCTGTCGGAGCCAGGAAAAATTGTTTCTAGTTTTGCAGAAGAGGCTGTTTTAAAAGGATTTCTTTGAACGGCTTATCAAGTTTTCGTTTTGTTCCTCGGTTGATATGTGTGGACGACCGCTACCTTCCTTTCTCTCGTGCGAATTTCTATCATGAAATTTTTGTTTGATATCATGAACCAAACTCTTTGGCACTCCGACTCTCTCCGCAACAGATTTTTCTGAGTAGCCCTCCTCCAGCAATGTAACAACTTGAACTTTTTTTGCTACTGATATGCGTGGCATGGTTCGAAGAACTTGATATATTTTTTGGACAATGACAGATTTTGAATTAGTATCAAGTAAAGGTAAGCTGGTAACTGAAGGCTGTTTTACAACACGTACAATCGTTACCCGAAATTGTATGGCCGTAACTGTACGTAAAGATTTCTTAGGTATCAAATTGTAACCTTTGGAATTACAAATATTTTACTTTTTTTAATTTACTGTATGACGGAAATTAAGTGAGATAAAAACGTTTAAAACGCGTGTGTATACACGAGCACTACTTTTTATCACAAAAACTGAAGCAGTTATGCTTAAAAAACCATTTTTTTGAAGCATTCTTAAAGCGATTCGATGCATTTTTTTAAAAATCAGCGATTTTGTACTATTTTTTGCATTGTAATATTGTAAGGGGTGGATTTCTGAGAATTAAAAAATTACAAAATTAAATTAGTAATACTTTTAAGCAGTTAAATTTTTTAATTACAACTCTGTGACAATATGTTAATGTTTCTAGTGTAAACAATTTTTTTTACTAAATCATAATAGGGTTGATTTTCAAGGGTTAAAATATATTAAATAATGTTTTAAATTAAATACTTATTTTTTAAATTAAACGAGCCTAATTTTATATGACTTAATCTTTAATATAAAAGTTTTGAAGGTTTCTGCAATAAGGGGTAGTTTTCACCCCTAAAAAATAAAAAGCGACCTTCAGCATAATGGAGATTTTAAAGAAAAGAGTAAGTTAAGCTTAATACCAAATTTTCATGCAAAACACTGTGATAATAAAATATAATAATTTGTTAGGGTAAATATTTTTTTAAATCATAATAGGGATTGATTTTTAAGGGCTGAAATATTTCAAATAATGCTTCAAATAAACAAAATACTACTTTTAACTTTTTTAAGTCAAATTTTACTCAACTTAAGCTTTAATGTATAGTTTTAGCAATATAGGGTAGTCTTCACCCCCCGCCCATCGGCATAATATAGATTTTAAGGAGGAGGGTAAGTTAAGCTAAATCCCAAATTGCCAGGTTTTGTACTTTTTTCAGCTTCGTTTTCTGAACTAAAAAACAATTGTATCTCCGAGATTTGCTCTATCTCTTGTGGTTTGTAGTTTTCCCAATCCTATGAAAATTCATCCAACTGACAAGAATATTCATACAGAGTGGTTACTATTAATATATTAATTGTTTTACTGCTTTTACAATAAAATAACATAATAAATACAAGAGATTATTAATTAAATTTGTTGCAGCTCAAGGTGTTTTGGGACCAGTTGGAGACCTTTTGGGTGGTGTGGTCGGAGGAGTGCTTAATCTCACCGTAAAACTCTTGGCAAGCATACTGGGAATTTCCGGGTAAACTTAATTCATTACTTATTTTAGGTAGTACCTAAAGTTCTTAATTAATAAGTACGAAAAGGATTGGTACCGATAATAATATTAGTAGTATTAGCAGAGTTATTAATTAAAATTAAATAAATAAAATAAATTTATATTAAGTTATAAAATACAGTAGTATTACGTATATTAAATTAATATAATACTGATTGAAATTGATATAACAGTGCCGTAATTTTTACATTTACCGTGATAATAAACAAATAAATACCTTCGTGCGTGTAGTTTAAACGACCCATAATTGATATCTAATAACAACCAATTGTCAAATCTAAATAGTGACGTTTCTACGTCCAAATGTCTTTTTTCGCCGCGGGTCCCGCCGTCGGGCCCACAAATAAAAAAATTTAAAGAGCCTATACTTTTTACAATAAAAAATGTTAAATTGTCAATTATTTTGAAAACTATACTTTTTGGGGAAAAGACCACTTAATACAAAGTTACCTTTTTTTTTAATGCTAAATACGATAAAAATAAAAAAGTGGGGGTATTTAAAAAAATTGACTTTCTACGTTTTTTAACGTTAATTTTTGTACTTAATTTTTAGTCACCCTGTATTAATTTACCCCCAAAATATCCATCAATATACAAAATTGTGCCTCTTTTGCAAGGAATTCAACTCAAATTAAATAATAGAGTATGCCGAAAGGAAAATGTCTCCTTATGTTGGGGTCTGCAAACGTCATTTTTGACATAAAATTGAAGATATGTGGGAAACGTTAGACCAGGTAAGATATTAACAAAAATATATCTGAATTTTCTGAGAAACCCAAAAAAATGCAAAAATAAAAGGGTGTTATATTAAAAATTAGAAGTTATCATCGACTTCCGGTACACCCGGGAAGGCCACCATTTGAAATATTTTAGAGAGTTTCTCATCGATATTTAGTAAACTACCAAATTTTAAAAAATTTTCCGCTAATAAGTTTTTAAGAAATCGACCGGGGTTGTTGGGACACCCACATATAATATATATATATATATATATATATATATATATATATATATATATATATATATATATATATATATATATATATATATAATTCAAAAAAAAAAAAATAGTTTTTATATGGCCCCAATTAAACAAAAAAATGATTACGTAGTAAGAGGTATGCTTTTTGCAATCGCTTAAAAAATTAGGGGTTTTCCCCAAAAAGATGGAAACCTCGGGTGTGAGAAGTCGGCTAATGTTTCACCCTTGTTGGGGATGGTCACATCCGTGTAAGCCAAGACACGACTAAAAGGCTCCCAAGTCTTTAAAACTATTCTAAAAAAAAGTAAGAAAAGATTTAAATGACTCTGGCGCCATCTACCAGACTAACTCCCAAGCAACCAGTAAAGCATATTGATACAAAATGATGTTAAATGATAAACAATTTAAAAATGTTATACAGTGCCATCTAGGTAGACATGGCCATAATATTAAAAAAACGCAAAACAGACCCCTTTTTTTACAAAGGAGAAATGGCCACTCATTAGTTCACGGGTTTGTGAAATTCGAATGAGTAGTTTTGCCATCCCAGTCGGGCGGCGCCTAGCGAAATCTGAAATAAGTGAGAAGAATTAGAAAAGCAGTATTTTCGCCCTACTGCAAATATAATATTATAATGGAAACCCCGTAATTTTAATGCGATTAGAAAAAAACATACCTCTTACTACGTAATTATTTTTTTTTTTAATTGAGAGCCATATGCCCAAGAAACTATTTTCTTTATTGAATTATATAACAAGGCTCAAAACCTCTACCATTTTAAAAAATATTATATATATATATATATATATATATATATATATATATATATATATATATATATATATATATATATATATATACAAGTTGCTAGGGATCCAACAACTTATCTCGAAAAAACTACCAAAGACAAAAAAAAAAAGAAGGCAAACCTTTTCATTGAAACGGAAAAACGCGTCATTCCATTATAATTTTTATTATCAATTTTGTCAAATTTTTTGCTGGTAAGTAAGCATGTAAAGCTGACGTTATGCGGTAATGAATTATAAAAGTAAAGTGTCAATAAAGCTTGTCACTATCAACGCCTACTAGTACAATAATGAGTTGTTAATTTGGAATTAAAATTTAAAATTAAAATAATTTTTATCACAAGTTAATAAAAGGGGCCAATTTTTTTGAAAATTGATAAAAAACTATCTTTTACTTTTGAACAACTTTTCCTAGTAACTTATTTCCATATTTTCCCCAAAAAAATGCACTTTACTCTTAACCCCTTTAAATTTTTTCAATTTTCTGAGTACCGCGTATAAAATTTGTTAAATGTTTATATCCCAATCTTACTTTAAAAAGTAGAATTTTTTTTAAAAGTAGTTTTTTTATAAAATTAAAAATAAAAAGTTTTTTACTATTCAACATCTTTTCCGTGGACGTATTGCCAGGAAAAAGGTGTTAGAAAAAAAATTTTTTTTTTTAAATTTTTTCGAAAATGTTACTTAGATAAAATTTGCTACTTTTAAGTAAGATTGGGAAAAAATTAAAATATTTTTTTACGGGTGTTTAAAAAATTTAAAAAACTTAAAAACAAAAAGGGATTTATTTGATAATATGGAAAAATTAAGGGGGAAAATTGTTCAAACGAAAATGTCAAAACCCTTTTTAAAAAAAAAGGACTCTTATTTATTTGTAATTAAAATTTCTTTAATTAATAATTTAAAATTTTTGAACTAGTAGGCGTTCATAGTGACAAGTTTATTGACACTTGGCTTTTTTAATTCATTACCCATATCGTCAGCTTTAAATGCTTACTTAACACAAAAAAATTTATTATAAATTGATATTAAAATAAATTTAATCACAAATAAATAAAAGTTGGCGGATTTTTTCAAAAATTGGTATAAGAGACTACCTTTTTTAAATTTTAACAACTTTTCCAGTAACTTATTTCCATACCTTATCAAATAAATGCACTTTTTTCTTGTACCATTTTAAGTTTTTTCAATTTTCTGAGCACCCCGTATAAAATATGTTAAATGTTTCTATCTCAATCTTACTTTAGAAGTAGCAAAAATTTTTATCAAGAGTAGGTTTTTTTGATAAAATAAAAATAAAAAATGTTTTCTCTTCAACACCTTTTTTCCCTGGACATACGTATATATATATATATATATATATATATATATATATATATATATATATATATATATATATATATATATATATATATATATATATATATATATATATATATATATATATATATATATATATATATATATATATATATATAAAGATTCTAAATTCTTGGGGATTGGTCGGGGGTGAAGAAAAAATTTTTTTTCAAAAAGCCGAGTTTGGAAATTTATTTTTCCTTTTTCAAGGCTACAAATAAAGAAAAATTTTTCAAAAAAAAATGAATCTACAAATGCAACTTATTGTTTTAAAACGAAAAAAAAAATATAACAAAATATAACAATAAAACTTACGTGCAAAGTGAGTTTTCATAAGGCTAGAGTCTTTTAAAAAAACAAATCAATTTATTTTTTTACATCTTAGTGCTCATAATTTTTAAATTTTAAAAATTTTTTTTAAAATTTATACATTCTGGTGTTTTTTAGAAATCTGAAACATATGTTAAGTTAATACATATCGAAATCAATATTTTTGGTTTTTTTTAAAATTTCTTTTCCGTTCTAAACCGTCCGGCGCTTGCGTTTTTTAAAACTCGGACAGGCAATTTTGAACTGCGCAAGCGTGAAACGTAATCTATTCTGTAACACTTACAGAACAGGTTACATTTGCTTCGGTTAGCTTTTTCCCGGTAAAGCAGTTCTGTCGTGAGTACAATGTACCAATTAAGGTAAGATAATTAATTAAGAAAAAAAAAGGGGGGCCCCGGTATTTTTTTTCTTTCTTTTAATTAAAAATTTTAATTGGTGGGAAAAAACCCAAATTAACCAAGTTTAGAGATTGCGTTGAAAATTTCAAAAGGTAGGAATTTAAATTATAAACAGCGTTAAAATAAAAAATTTTTATTCTTATGCTTAACGAATAACTTATTAAAAAAAAATAATTTTTTAATTAATTTGAAACGAACCTCCCCCACGCATTATTTCTATTAAACTTAACGCAATTTTATTCCTGAGTAAACATAATACCGTGTACTTGATCAAGCATCCGTAATATTATAAGCGCAATTAACCCCCCTTTTTTAAACAACTAAAAAAATTTAATTCCCTCGATCTTTTCAATTTTGATAGTTGTTTTCATTATTTACAAACAATATTATAATAGAAGAGAAAATGTCATCAAATGTAGGTAAATTCTTAGTTTTTTTTTTTAAAAATTTTAAAATTTCAATTTTTTAAAAAAATAGGTAAACAAAAAAAAGGGGGCAGATGTTGGTATTCCCATAAAAAAAGGGGGAAAAGGAAAACCTGTTTTCCGGTTGGTTTGGCAAATGGCTGCTGGACGACGCCCTGCTCCTAACTAGTAGTGGTCACGTGAAGAGCCAAACCATACAGGAACGATTGTCGAAACTGGGGGAATTTACCAAACAAAAACAAAAATCGTAAAAAAACCCTGTTTGAAGAAAACAGATTAAGACCCTTAAAATTCGTAATAAAGACCAAACAATTTATAGTGATAATAAACTCGTATTATACAGATATTTATGGGTATTTTAAGATGAGTTAACTCCCCAAAAAAGGGGTTACAGGCTCCAACGGAGGAAGTCAGTGGCTACTCCACAGAGGAAAAAAATTTTTCACACTGTTTAAAAAAAACCCAAAATTAGCAAGATGATTTTGGTAAAACTAGATTTGAAAATTGAAAAAAAAATAGCTTTTTTACTATATTAGAATTTTAACATCCCTGTTTGAAAAAACAACCGTTAATAGTCCTGATAAAAAAAACCCCGGACCATAGCACGCCATACCCCAAAAAAATATCAAATTTTAATGCATCACACGTGAATTTGGCAGAAACGCCATTAGGCAAAAAATCGCCTGAGGGAAAAAAGAACCTATTTATTGTCTCGCTGGTACAAATCCTGCTCGGGACGAGAGAATGACCGTGATCGCCCCCCATATCGAAGCGTTATCAGTAAAGGATCTGAAACGGCTTTATGAGCAGGCGTTACGTGGAAAAGGGCAGTGGTGCCGCAATTATTATTTAATAAAAAAGGTTTAGAAATCGTTAAATTTATTTGTATAAGAAAATAATTAATTGACGTTGATACTAATTGAATATAATATTATTATTATGAAAAAATAAAAAAAACAACTTTAGCTTTAAACGCTAAACCCGGACGGTTCTAGAACAGTAATTTACCGAACCCGAATACAGAAAATAGCAGTAGTGGTATTATCAGGACAACATTCCTTTGAAGGGTTTTTTTTTTTTTTTTTGTTATTTCAAAAAATATGTATAAAGTGTGCATGTGGAAAATTTTTAAAAAATTTTTTTTAAAAATTTAAATTTGGGGATTTTTCTTTCTTTATATTTTATTACACAATTATTAAAAAAAAAAGGAGGATAAAAAAAATTCTTTCAAATTTTAATTTTATCGTTTTGTTTTAAGTTTTCTAATAGGCTAGAATAATTTATGTTAGACGTCAATATTTTCTTTTTTCATGCAACAACTATCAAAAATCTCCACCATTTGAAAAAATATCTACTCCCAACAAAAAAAAAATTTTATTTACTGATAAAAAAAATTTTTTTTCGAGAATAAAATATCATGCTGGGTAATTTTTTTATTTTAAAGGGGGCTGTTGTACGTCAAAAAAAACCATTTTAAAAAAAAACTTTATATGAACGTATGTCCAAAATTTTTTTAAATTTTGAGATACAGGGAGGTAAATTTTAAAAAATTAATCATTTATTATTAACATCTGAAAAAACCATTTTTTGATATTTTTAAAAAAAATTTGGCATAAATGTACTATGTATAAAAAAAAATTTTTTAGTGTACCATTTATTTTTTTAATTTTACCACCCTGTATATCAAAAGTTTAAAAGTTTGGGGCAAAAGTTCTTAATTTTTTTTTTAAAAAGGCCCAAAAAAATTTCTTTCCTACATATTGAGTACAACTAGAAAACCCCTCCGGGATAATGAAAAAAAATTTCCAAACATGATATTTTATTTTTTAAAAAAGTTGATTTTATCGATGTCAATAAAAAAAATTTTTTTTTTTTAGTTTGGTTGTCCCCCCCAAAAAATAATATTTTTGCCTTTTATCATACAGGGTTTTTAAAAAAAATTTCTAATATTGTGTTAGAGTTTTGTCCCCCTTTTAAACTAAAATAAGCCAAATATGATTTAATGGAAGAAGACTTTTCTTGTAACCATCATATTAAAAAAATATTAAATTTTGCCTATTTTTTAAAAATTATTAAAAAAAAAAAATTTCTGGGGGCGTCCGTTATGTACCCGTTTTTCCGTGGGAAGGCCGAGGAAATAAGTTTAGGGGGAACCCCCTTTTTTTGGGATTTTTGGTTTTTTTATTGATTTGAGGGGATTGCCCACATATTTTTGGGACACCCTGTATACTTTTTAACGTAAACCCCCCCCTTGAATACAGCTGACGAAATCTTTTCCGTTAAAACGATCGGGGAAAATTTTTTTTTATAAAGGAAAAAAAAAATACTCAACCAAAAATTTTTTTTTTATCGACTTTCATATGCTGTCATTTCCCCCATCGCAACCGGTTGGGGAAAAACCCTTATATTGGGGGAAGTCCCCTTTTAAAACATACAGAGGTATTTCCCCAACTAAAAGGTCTTTCCGGGGGTATGCTATCTGGGAGCTAAATACTATCGATAGTACTATCAACCTATCGACATCCCTAGTCTAAAGCTCTTTTGTAGTAGGGGGGAACTATAATTCTTGTGATTTTCAGTCGGTATGAAATGACTCGTTTAAATGTAGCGCTACCTCCCGTACTATTAATATATTTTCTATTCTTTTTAGGCCAATAACAGGTCCTGTAAAAGATTTACTCTCATCAATAGGGGCAAAATCTAAAACCGGGGAAAAACCCTTAATGAAACTGAAGTGGAAGGGCTTTTGAAGATTCTAAATGTTAAAACCATTTTGGATGTAAATATTAACACTTTTATCCAACTCCAAAAATATCTAAATATTACAGCTATACTTATAACAGAGAAACAAATTAAATGCAAAAAGACCAAACTATGTAATCCATGGAAAACAACATCGACGACCACCGCTGAGCCTACAACTACCACCACTGAACCTACTACTACCACTACTACTGAATCTACAACTACTACGACTACAAAACCTACAACAACTACCGGTGAATCTTCAACTTGCATTACTGAAGAACCTCCAATTACCACTCCTAAACCTACCACTTCTTCAACCACAACGAAAAAACCATGGTGTCCTAAATGTCACTAAAATGGATATTTGTAACTGTTATTTACCCAACTTTTTTTTTAGTTGATATTAATAAAGTGTAGCAATTTATTTGTTTTTTTTTTAATGTTAATTGTAACCTATAAATATGTGTTCTATTAAATGGAAAATAGAAAATGTTGTAAAAAATAACACGTTTTTAATTCAATATAAAAAGGAATTATCAATTCAACATGTATGTATGTAATATTAATGGACTTGCAAATAATTCACATATACAGGGTATCCGGGAAAATGTGGGATATCTCCCGGATATGATAAAAAAAATTACGTGAAAAAAATACTATAAATTCATATAAACTTTTTTCGTATTGGCCTCCTTTTGAACATATTGGCTGCCAAAGTGCTCCAATGGAAACAAGGACATAATTATTGAACCACCAGGTTTATTTTAATCTATATATATATAATTTGCTAATGTGGATATATTTATATGTAGGTGATTCTGAAGTTCTGGCTTGAGCTAAAATCATGAAATTTGGCACAGTGGTAGTCTTTAGCAGTGGCTAGAACCTAACGAAACCCGTTTTTTGAATTTCGCCCCCGGGACAAAAATAGGAGCAAAAAAGTATTTTTTTACCGTTAGCCGTACGGAAGGCGTCTTACTTAGACAGAGGCTACTTAATATTGTCTCTCGCCTGGCGGAGACAGGCTTTTCATCTAGTTTTATTATAAAAATATAAAATCTTTAAATGTTTACAACAAAACTTCCACTACTTATTACAAAAAAAATCCCGTATTTACCTAAAACTAAATATTACGAAATTAAAGAATAATAAAAAAAATAATAAATCGACTTAAAACAATAAACATTTTTTTTTATCTTGGGACAGTCCACGAAGGCTAATGCCTAAGTACTAACGTACCGTGGGTGTCTTCAGTGTGGTGAGAGGGAGTTTGTTCACACGGGACTTAAATTTTTGGAGATTGGGAGGAGAAGGAAAAACTTCTGCGGGCAGCAGGTTCCATAGTCTTGACACTCTAGGGATGAAGGAACGAAGAAAGCGGGAAGTTCGGGGCCTCCCCAACTGAACTGTAAAAGGATGCATAAAAGTTGCACTACGTGTTGCTCTGTTGGGAGCTGCCAGAGAAGGAATTATACTGGCCAACTCCTCTGAGCAAAAGCCGTGAAAATACCTATAGAAGAGCGACAGATCCCCTACAGCTCGACGGTGGGCAAGAAGAGGAAGCCTGTCTGTGAGCGTTGGATCATTAATAAGACGAACGGCTCTTCTTTGAATGGAGTCCAGAATGCTAAGTGTTGTAGGGGACGCCATTTCCCAGACATGAGAACAATATTCTAAAGAGGGTCTGATTTGGGATTCATACAGAGTGTACAGATTGGAAGAAGAGAAATATTTTCTGGCTCGGAAGAGAAATCCAATCTTTTTTGAAGCTGCCGAAGCTATGGATGAAATGTGTTTGTGCCAGTTGAGGTTATTCTCAAAAGTAACGCCGACAAGATTAAACGACTCTTTGTTCTGCAGAACTTGGCCGCTCATATGTAAGGGATGAGCATTTGCAGACTTTTTTCGCGACAGCGAACATGACTGTGTTTTCGAGGCATTAAACTGAACAATATTTTTGGCGCCCCAATCTAAGATAAGTTTAAGGTCTTGTGAAAGAGATATCTGCATTGACCTGCGCTTGTTTTCGAAATCGGGATTACACGGTGGCTTAAGAAATTGAATACTAGAGTGGACTATCGTCAGCAAAACTATGAATGGGATTGATTGTGGAAGAGAGAAGATCGTTAATGTGTAGAAGAAACAGCGTGGGTGCCAGCACTGAGCCCTGGGGCACCCCAGCATTAATTTGGTAGAAGCTGGAGGAATGACCATCTACACTGCTGATATACGTCGATTAGAAAGGAAACTGGAAAGCCAAGAGCAAAGCTTAGGTGGAAGACCGTAAGAAGGAAGTTTGTTAAGAAGCCCATCATGCCAGACCTGATCGAAAGCTTTGGATATGTCAAGAGCAACGATCTGGGATTCACCAAGAAACTCAAGGGACTTGTTCCAGTTGTGTGAGACAAAGGAAAGAAGATCAGCTGTGGATCTACTGTGACGGAATCCATGTTTTTCCAGATACTTTAAGATTTGGAAATTAATGAATTTTTCCATTACTTTGCAAACAACTGAAAGAAGAGATATAGGTCTATAGTTAGAAGGGAAACTTTTGGATCCTTTTTTGGGGACAGGTTGCACACGTGCAGCTTTCCAACTATCTGGGAAAATGCCCGTGTCGTAAGAGATTCGAAAGAGGCGAGTTAAGATGGGTGCAAGCTCGGGAGCACATTTTTTAAGACGATTGCTGGTATGCCATCCAGCCCAGACGATTTTTTAGTATTAAGAGAAGAAAGAATACGCTTGATCTGTTTGACTTTAAAAATTATATCGGACATTTTATGAGAAACAGGGACAACTGTTGGAAGAGGAAGATTAATAGGAGGATCAAGCGTGGAATTAGCAGCAAATTGTTTGGCAAATAGTTCGGCTTTTCCTTTGGAGGTAGAGACAATTCCATCTTCAGAGATTAGGGGTGGAAAACATAAAATTATGAAAAATATTATTTTTTATAAATACACTAAATGAACCAACGAAAACGTAATCAAAAGTGAATACGAAACAAATTAGGGGCTTATAATTTTTTTTTGAGGTTGGTGCCGGCAAAGCCATTAAATATAACTTAAATTAAAGGTCTTGTAAAAATACGTAGTTTATGTCCTATAAAGTTTCCTGTATCTTTAACAGATTTTAAGATATTGACGTTTTTAATTAAAAAAAAAAATCGGTAATATCTAAAATTACGCCTTTTCTCCATTTTTTGCTGTTTGAGCCTCATTTTTGACTTCAGGTTCGTGTACAGCGGAAAAAAATTCGCCAGAAAATCCTAGTCCGACACCCAGCACAGACCACTTTTTTTTTGTGGGCCTGTCACTGGAAAAAAAATGTATTTTTAGTTGCTTGATCTAAAAAAAATTACCTTATTAGAGATCGAACGCTGTTAGAACAACACCGATACGTCACGGTTTTATATCAGTTTGCCATATGAGACCGTGACGTATCGGTGTTGTTCTTACAGCGTTCGATCTCTACCAGAAATAACACTGACAAGTTTTAAGAAAATCTGTTAAGGCTATTTAAAATAATTTCAAAAAAATTATTTTTTTAAACACCCTTTATCTTAGAAACTATGCATCGTCAAAACCATACTTATAAATTTTTTGTTATAGGCTAGTTATAAATAGAGTAGCAGAATAATTTTTCACACACACGAATTCGCAGACGCGTCTATTTGATTTTTATTAGGCAATTTACTACAATACGGCATGAAATAGCGCACTGATTTACTGAAGGGTAAACGCACTGTCTCGGCTAAAAATAACGTTTTCTTTGAAAGGGAAAAGAAAAGCAAAATAAGGTTGTTTGTCGGCAGAATATTTCACAGATCATGTGTTAAAAGATTTACAATCTGGCAACACAATTCAAAGTGTCAGAACTATCTATAACTACTATTATAGACAAGTAAGGGGTAGACTGGAGGCTAAGAAAAAGACCAGCGGTCTAAAAAAATCTAAAAACGTATAAACATTTTTTTGTTCATACTATGTATAGTCTGTCTCAAAGTATACCGTGTTAGCTCTTGCCTTCATTTATGGATTATACCTGCCGACAGCAATAAAACTGCGGATCGGTAGGTATTAAAGGACAGAACATTAGGGACGGGCTTTAATAATATAAATATTTATAATTTATTGTTTATTTAGGTAAGTATAATCTTAAAATTACATTAAGAAATTAAATATATGCAAAGTTTTAATAAATTTATAACTGCATTATCTACACATAATTACATTTTTAATCTAAATATCTAAATTGAATTCTGTTTCACTATCAGAGTCATCATTGACATTAATTACTATAGGATTTATGTTGTTTTGGATAGAAATGTAAGAGTCCTCAATTTTTATAATGTGCTGTAGTGAATTTTTCCAGCTCTCAACTGGTAATTATAGTAATTATATTTTTTTAATCAAATTTATAACACTGGGACTTAAAGTAGGTATAACATTTTCTGCTCTGATGTTTGATTTTACTTGGTTCCACAAATGCTCTATGGGGTTAAACATACAGTGATACGGAGGAAGCCATAAGACAGTATGTCCAGCCTGTTCAGCCAAATTATCACATACATTTTTTTAATTGCATATGAACTTAGGACTTTATTATTATTATATATATATATATATATATATATATATATATATATATATATATATATATATATATATATATATATATATATATATATATATATAAATAAGGAGGAGGGAAGTCTTGGCCGACCAGTTAAACAACAAAGGTACTAAATTTCTTGGGTATCGGTCCAGGAGAGGGCTAATTAAAGTAAAACACTTCTTAGTTTAACGAGCTTTCGAAAATATTTATTTTCTTCCTCAGGTCTACAATATGGAAAAAAAACATACAATCAAAAAAAGGCAAATCTTTCTCAATTTTAGGTATACTTACAACTAAATGCATTATTTAGAAGTTGGTAACATCAACAACAGCTGAGTTTTACAATGTATGGTAACAGGATATTATTTAGTTTTTGAAAAATGCATATTAATGTTTCTTAATAATTAAGCTGATACATTTTTAAAATATTTTAATTGTTGTTAAATGTAAGATTAGTACAGAATGGATGGATTTCTATACCACTTTATTCGTTTCAGGGTATTTTTTAGTTTAACATTAATTTTTTTAATTATTATTTTTTGGAATGCGAGTATAAGGTCCGGGCATATCTAGGTTAAAGTTAAGATATTGTTAACTTAACTGGAAGATAGATTTTCTTATGACTGAATGTGTACGTAATATGCAAAGTTGAAAAATTAGTAATGGTAAAAAATTAAACAGTAAATATGTAGTGTCTTAATGATCACGGAGCTCTTATCTCTCACATAAGAGCATGTGTGTATGTGCGTGTATGTCTGTGTGAGTGTGCAAAGTATACCCTTATCTGTCACCTACGGGTAAGTGTTTGTGTGTGTGTGCATGTGTATGTGTATGTGCGTAAACCATTATCTGTCACCTAAGGGTTAGTGTGTGTGTATGGGTGTATATGTTAGTGTATGTGTACCCCCTTATCTGTCACCTAAGGGTTAGTGTTTGAATGTGTGAGTGTGTGTGTGTGTGTGCACGTACGTGACCGAGAGAACACAAATTATAGATTCATGATGATGTTTTGTCTATTCCAGATTTTATGTTTTAATATTTACTTACAGCCCTTCGCCCATAGCATTACCATACACTTATCCTAGAGTTATATTTAGGTCCAGTGTAGCATAAAAGTGTTAACAATAGAGAAAAAAAAAACACAAAAAGGGGAAGGACCAGCCTACATTCTTAAGTGAGGTTCAACTGAACATAAAGAGTGGTTACTTACAAAAGGAATGTTAGGTTATAAAGAAGAGAAAGAAAGAGAAAAAAATACAGAATAAAAAATCAAAAGTATTAAAAAATTAATTATGTTGACAGTTATTGTTTAAATGTTTTAGCTTGATGAAAAAGAACTATTGGAATCATTGTTTGTCTTTTGTTTTAGGTTAAAATTGAGTAAGTTAGAGTAAATGACACTTAGATTGTCAATGTCAGTTTTTTTATTGATACTGTTAGAATGTTTATATATCTCTATCATCTCTAGAACCACTCTTTTGTTATAATTTGCCTCCACACACAATTTTTTTTTTACTCAGCTGTTGTTGATGTTACCAACTTCTAAATAATGCATTTAGTTGTAAGTATACCTAAAATTGAGAAAGATTTGCCTTTTTTTGATTGTATGTTTTTTTCCATATTGTAGACCTGAGGAAGAAAATAAATATTTTCGAAAGCTCGTTAAACTAAGAAGTGTTTCACTTTAATTAGCCCTCTCCTGGACCGATACCCAAGAAATTTAGTACCTTTGTTGTTTAACTGGTCGGCTCTCTATATTATTATTATATATTTTATATATATATTATATATATATATATATATATATATATATATATATATATATATATATATATATATATATATATATATATATATATATATATAATATATAATATATATATATTATATATATATATATATAACAAAATGTATCTTGGCGCACAATAGTACACTAGGCCAAGTTCCAACCTGACGCACGTAGGGTGTATATTACATAAAAGGTTTCAGCGTATTTTTTCCCTTATCATATATTCGTTATCATATAAGGTTTGAGATTGTATTTCAAACGGAAATATATGCTTTATTGCACTATGCAAAAGAGTATAACAGGAGGGCTTATAAAAACAAGCGAGTCTGCAAAATAACAGACAGCCAGGCGTGACTAGGAGCACTAGTAAACCCCAAGGTAACGTCCAAGCTGACATAAGAATGCCAAAAAAACTGAAAGTCTTGGAAGAACGGAACAGGGTACCTTTCCTATGGGTACCAGGTCACTAGGAAATAGAAGGCAACGAAAAAGCGGACAATATAGCAAGACAGTGATCATCCCCACCATACTTTGAACCAGAACCTGCCCTTGGAGTGACCAAAACCACTGCACGATGACAATCTGGGAAGTGGATCCGAAACAAACACGAAAAATACTAGGAGAGCATCAGTAGAATAAGACATGTAAAAGGGTAAGGCCGGATATGCGGCCTCAGAAAGAACATCTGGTTCCTGTAACAAGGTCTTGGTAGCTACCCACGTCACTAGACCGGGAGAGAGGGCATGTCGGATCTAATCGTCTACTCGTTATACTCTCCAGGAGACAGGGACACCAGAACACATCAGAACACATTGTGCTTGTGTCCGGTAGCGACACGAGTAAGAGGAGATGTAAAAACTCTCTCCCATTCTGGTATCGGATTCATTAGAAGTCCGATCCTATTGGGAGAAATATAAAAAGGTGTGAGCCACAATAGACCGAGCGGTCGCAGTGGAGGGCGTAAAAAGTCCACTCACTTTAAATCTACCCTACCTACCTGTGAAAAACCGAGAAAGTTATGTTAAATGGTTTCTGAGATACTCAGTTTTGAAAATGACCCGTTTTACTACTGCCTGACTAATTGACTCACTCACTTACTTATTGACTCATTAAAATTTTTGGGCACTTCCCGAATGAGTAAAAACGTAAAATTTGGTATATACGTGGATTTTATGACACAACCAGGGGAAAAACTCTGAAAACTTCATGTTTTTGCTCGAAATATTTGGAGGATTTTGAGAAGTTGGCAATCTAATTGAACCTAAGCTTCGCTCGATTTTATCCTCTCGATTTTTCCATTTATTAAACTCAGAAAAAAGAAAAGAAATCGCAACAAAACCCCTCTCAAAAAGGGGCCAAGTTCCAAAATTTTGTTTCACCCTCTTTTAACTGAGCAAATTGTTTACCGGTTTGTTTGTATTTATAAAAAAAACTGTGAGTATTGATAAAAAAAGAACATTAAATTTATTAATACAGACAGATCAGTAAAAAACTTGCCAAGTCCAAAAAGAACTTGGTCTAATTTTAGGTCTTCGTACTTTAAGGGGTCCAGATTTTTGGATAAGAACTTGGCCCTTGTTTTACATAGTTGCTTTTGGTGGGATATTATATTACTACCTTCTGGTAGGTACTACAGTGCTTAGCTGTAATACTTTTTTGGAGAAAATGTTTGGGAGCTGCTGTAAGCTTTCTTAATTTTTTGGAATGTTATTTTATTCTTTCTTAAAATGTTATTAATCAAGCTTTAGAGAGAATGCGAGGGAATTTAACGTTATGAAGAGGAAAGATTTGATTTTGAAGTTGTAAATATGCCAGTTGGTAATTATGTTTCTGATTACGCAGAAAAATAGGAGATCAGCTAAGAAAGTATTTTAAAAAAAATTCCCCTAAAGGGGTAGAATGGAGGGTGGCTTCTAATTTCCCAGAAAAATAAAAGACGTCAGCCAAGAAAGGATTTTAGGAAACTTCCCCCTAAATGGATAGAATAGACTATATTTAAAAGTATAAAAATTGGTTTGTAGGCTATTTATTACAATTATAAATAACCTGTTTTAAAATTTTTGGAATTACACCTTTTGGGGGCTTGAAATGGGGATTAAAGTTTTATAAAAAAAATCGTTATTTTTGAAGTTGTTAATATGGAAGTTGATAATTAGGCTTCTGATTACGTAAAAAAATAGGATACGTCAGCTAAGAAAGGGTTTTGAAAAACTTCCCTGTAAATAGGTAGAACGGGGGGGAAGGTTAAAGTTTGTATAGAACTGCATTCATATTACAAAATAATTATATATATAAAATATATATATATATATATATATATATATATATATATATATATATATATATATATATATATATATATATATATTTCTAATGTGGATAAATTTATATGTAGGTAGGTATATATATATTTATTTGTCTGTCCACGTGATTCTGAAGTTATGGCTTGAGCTAAAATTATGAAATTTGGCACAGTGGTAGTCTTTAGCAGTGGCTAGAACCTAACAAAGCCCGTTTTTTGAATTTCACCCCCGGGACAAAAATAGAAGCAAAAAAGTGTTTTTTTACCGTTAGCCGTACGGAAGGCGTCTTACGGAGACAGAGGCTACTTAATATTGTCTCTCGCCTGGCGGAGACGGGCTTTTCATCTAGTACTAAATAAAATAGGATAAAATAAAAACAATTCTCAATCGCAGGACGCGCGCTACACCGCGTAGTGTGTGACGGAAGACGAAGTGCGGGGAGCGTGATGTGATGTGACGCGATGGAGTAGGAGGGGAGGGAGGAGCAATATTCCGCGAGAACAGAAAAACCCAAAACAGCCAAAATTGTGTAGACCAAGCGGGCAAAACCGCGGGCTAAATGCTAGTTCAGAAATATTTTACACTATTTTACACTTTTTGTCCCACATAGTCCTAAAATACACCTTCGATAAAGCGCTGACGTAAAAAAGTGTAAAATGGTGTACACTATTTTTGAATAACAAACAGAGCTATTAAATAGTGATTCAACCTCATACTAATTGCTAATATTTTTTTTGTAATCACCATAAAAAAAGCAATAACCGCCACGTTCATAGAAATATAAATCCAATAGTAAACTTATTAATGATAACCAAACTACATACGTCATATTAATTATTATTAAAACAATTATTTCTATTCAGAACATTTACATACGTTTTTTGATAATTTTCAAGGGAACATAAATAATAAAACGGTAACATTTAATTTTTGGGTTTTAAATTATCTTCAACCGAGCAAAATCAACGAAAAAATGTAATTTTTAATTCAAAAAACCGAATACACATGTAATTACAAACGATAGAAAAGTTCATGAATTTCTTTAAAAAAAGCGCAGTTTGTCATTATTTGACAGTACCTGATAGGGTGATAACCGATACAAAAAATGTTCACCGCTAGCTTATATCAGTATTAATATCAAAAAAAATATATATTAACAGGTTATACTTAAATGTACAGAGTGTTCCATTTTCGACACTTTTGTAGGTTATCTTCGTAATTGTTAGTGCTAATAAAAAAGTTTTATATTGTTCCATAACAACTCCTATAGAAATACGGACCCTCATTTTACACATTTTTATTAGCAATCAGGTTCACAAACGTTTCATTGAGTGAAAGCTTCGAAAGTCAATTCAACATTAACCATTGCGGAGTTTTATCTTGCCCTTTATAATAATGTCTTCTTGTTCTTCCCTGGGAGCCGCACAGTGGCATAATACGAGTTGGACTGTTTCAAAAATGGCTACATAACGCGCAGCCCCACTGAATTTCAATTTCAAGCTTATGAAATTTGGAAAAGATTGTCAGAGCCCTTTTTTAAATATTTTTTTAATTCTGTCCCAATTTGAAAAAGTGGCAACTGAAATTTTAAGTCTTTGGGTAAAACCCACCTAATATTTTGACCTCAATATTGTTACTCGGGGGTCAAAATTTAAAAAAACGGAATCCAAGATGGCGGATCCAAAATGGCAGTTATCAAAATGGAAAAACACTTAAAATCCAGGGAATATGGATGAAAAATATTACTCAAGGGTTCTCGTGTTCACTAATCACGAATCTAAGGTCGAAATTCAAAAAATTTGAAATCCAAAATGGCTAATCCAAGATGGCGGATCCAAAATTGCGCATATTGAAAAACATAAAAAATGCGGAGAATATAGATGAAACATTTTACTCAGGGGTTTTTGTATCAATCGCGAATATGAGGTCAAAATTTAAATCTCTTTAATTAAAAATAATTAATAACTAAGTTATTGGGATTTTAATTTTTTATTTTTTTCAATATAATTTTTACTTTTTTCAATATATTTTCTTTTTGACTCATCCGGTACAGCAATATTTTCTTTTTTTTTTTATTTCGGGACAGTCCACGAAGGCTGATGCCTAAGTACTAACGTACCGTGGATGTCTTCAGTTTTGTTCACACAGGACTTAAATTTTTGGAGATTAGGAGGAGAAGGAAAAACTTTTGCGGGCAGCAGGTTCCATAGTCTTGACACTCTAGGGATAAAGCAACGAAGAAGTTCGGAGCCTCTCTAATTGAACTGTAAAAGAATGCATAAAAGTTGCACTACGTGTTGCTCTGTTGGGAGCTGCCAGAGAAGGAATTATACTGGCCAATTTCTCTGAGCAGAAGCCGTGAAAATACCTATAGAAAAGCGACAGATCCCCTACAGCTCGACGATGGGCAAGAAGAGGAAGACTTTCTGTGAGCGTTGGATCATTAATAAGACGAACGGCTCTTTTTTGAATGGAGTCCAAAATGCTAAATGTTGTAGGGGACGCCATTCCCCAGACATGAGAACAATATTCTAAAGAGGGTCTGATTTGGGATACATCCGGGTGTACAGATTGGAAGAAGAGAAATATTTTCTGGCTCGGGAGAGTAATCCAATCTTTTTTGAAGCTGCCGAAGCTATGGATGAAATGTGTTTGTGCCAGTTGAGGTTATTCTCAAAAGTAACGCCGACTAGATTAAACGACTCTTTGTTCTGCAGAACTTGGCCGCTCATATGTAAGGGATTAGCATTTGCAGACTTTTTTCGCGACAGCGAACATGACTGTGTTTTCGAGGCATTAAACTGAACAAGATTTTTTGGCGCCCCAATCCAAGATAAGTTTGAGGACTTGTGAAAGAGATATCTGCATTGACCTGCGCTTGTTTCCAAAATCAGAATTACACGGTGGCTTAAGAAATTGAATACTAGAGTGGAGGGTACTATCCTCAGCAAAACTATGAATGGGATTGATGGAAGAGAGAAGATCGTTAATGTGTAGAAGAATTAGCGTGGGTGCCAGCACTGATTGGTAGAAGCTGGAGGAGTGACCATCTACACTAACTGATATACGTCGATTAGAAAGGAAACTGGAAAGCCAAGAGCAAAGATTAGGTGGAAGACCGTAAGAAGGAAGTTTGTTAAGAAGCCCATCATGCCAGACCTGATCGAAAGCTTTGGATATGTCAAGAGCAACGATCTGGGATTCACCAAGAAACTCAAGGGACTTGTTCCAGTTGCGTGAGACAAAGGAAAGAAGATCAGCTGTGGATCTACTGTGACGGAATCCATATTGTCTATCATGTAAGATATTTTTCCAGATACTTTAAGATTTGGGAATTAATGAATTTTTCCATTACTTTGCAAACAACTGAAAGAAGAGATATAGGTCTATAGTTAGAAGGGAGACTTTTGGATCCTTTTTTGGAGACAGGTTGCAGCTTTCCAACTCTCCGGGAAAATGCCCGTGTCGGGCGATTACTGGTATGCCATCCAGCCCAGACGATTTTTTAGTATTAAGAGAAGAAAGAATACGCTTGATCTGTTTGACTTTAAAAATTATATCGGACATTTTATGAGAAACAGGGACAACTGTTGGAAGAGGAAGATTAATAGGAGGATCAAGCGTAGAATTGGCAGCAAATTGTTTGGGCTTTATAAACTATACATAAATATACAAAAAAATCCAATTTCGACCTCAGATTCGCGATTAGTGACCACGAAAACTCCTGAGTAAAATGTTTTATCCATATTTTAAGTGTTTTTCTATTTTAGTACCCGCCATTTAGGATTCACCATCTTGGATTTTGATGGTAGGCTGTTTCTTCCCCCTTATATTTGCTAAAAAATAGTTTTCATTTGGTTAGCAGATTGGTGAAGATCGCCCTAATTCAAATCCCGTACTAACTATAATACGATAGAGTTTAAGATTATTGGAAATAAGTTATTAATAACCACATAATAAACTGGAATGCTTCTAGCATTTTAGCAAAGAAAACTTGTTCAAAAGAAAAACGTAAAATAAAAAAAAAGGATTTATTTTATTAAATAAATCCTATCAATCCTAATCAATATCAGCTTAATGCTGAAGTAATTTTAGGTAAACTTAAAATCAATTAACACACCATACCACCTTTTTTATTTCTGTCTTACCTTATTTCGGGTATTTAATTATACGACCTATGATAGATATATCCTCTTAAAACAGGTTATTATCATTGTTTGTTTTTTAAAAAGTTTTCAGCGAAAACGCACTATAATAAATTTTCCTGTAAAAAAACTGCCTATATATTCAAAAATTTCCATTTGCAATCATTACTTTGTAAAGTATCTTAGTTTCCTTACAATGTCCCACAAAGTGCTTTCTCGTGCCATTTTCCTGTCATCACTTTTAGTTTTAGCATGCAATCTCGATAAAATCTCAGGTAAGAAATAACTTCCTCTCATAAACGAAAATGTAATTTTGCCAAAAAATGTCAGTCCAATATAGGATTTTTTTATTGTGATTTTTGTGTCTTTTCTTTTAATTATAAATTATTTATTTGATTTATTTAAATCTCAAATAACTTAAAATTTGCAGGAAAAATCCAAAAATAAAAAAAAATATTTTCAAATTTTTTCCAGGAGTACCTAATACTTTAAAAAAATTCAAAAAATTCGGTTTTTTGATTATAACTCGAAAAATATTACATTTAGACAAAAAGGTTATATAACTAAAATTAAAGGTCTTGTAAAAGTACATAGTTTATGTTCCATAAAGTTTCATGTATCTTTTACAGTTTTTGAAATATTGACGTTTTAAACTTAAAAAATAATCGTTAATATCTGAAATTACGCCTTTTGTCGAAATTTTGCTGTTTGACCCTCAATTTTGACCCATTGTGATTTGTGTTCCGCGGAAATAATACGCCAGAAAATCTTAGTCTGACACCCAGCACACACTACTTTTTTTGGTGGATCTTTGTAATTATTAAATTTTTAAAACAGCACTGAGTTGGGCCCGATAAAAACATGAAATTTTTTATAAAAAAACTTTTAATAAAATTGCAAGTTAATATAATGGGGGACTTAGTTCCTCTTCTCATGGCCGCAGTCTCCTGAATAAACGACAATTGCCACGACAAGACCTCCTATGTGAACATTTTTTCACTTAGGTTTTGGTTTCTTGGTATAGTCAAAACAATGCTTTATCTTATAAAAAAAATCACATTATACTTTTATTTACACAAAATTTTAGCTTTTTACCTATATGAATTTCATTGAGGTAACCTTGATGTCTTGAAAAATCAGTATGTATTTATAGTGTGTCTCAAAGTATATCGTTATGGCTTTTGACGGACCATACCCCAATAAACCTTTAACGATTTTATTACCTATTGTTATTAGGTAAACCCATTTGTTCATAAGGGCAGGGGTGGGCCAGGTATTTCTTGAGTATTAACCATTAGGCATATAAATATTTTGGCTAATATTTTAGTGGTAGTGTTAAATAGTCGTTTTTACTGTGCGTTTCGAAAAAGTTGTTTTACGAGAATATAACTATGTCGCGTCGAAATCATTAGTCATTAGGTGCAAAACAGGTTGTAAAAAATGTGTATGAAACTTTAATCAGTAGATGTCTAATTAAACAAGAAGCTTTAAAAGAAACCTGTCTACTTACAAAAACTCCAATATCATCGATAAGGGATATTATTATTAGTGAAGAATTGAACAAAAGAAAAAAACGTAGTGATTTTCAATCTCACCGTATAGACAATAGTGCTCAGGACCTAATAAGAAGGAAAATATATTGTCTTTATGAAAGTGGAGTTATGCCTACCTTGGATAAACTGAAAAAGAAGCTAGACGAAGACGAAACTTGTTTGTAAATGGGATTTAAATACCGCAAAATAGACAAAAGACAAGTAGTAATGGAATCGCACAGATTACGCATTTGGAGATTTAATTACCTTCAAGAAATTAAAAGATATAGGTTAGAAAACAGATCCATAATTTACCTTGATGAAACATGGTTCGATACACACGACACAGTATTTAAGGGATGGGTTGATTCCAGTCAAAACTGTCAGACGAAAGCACCTTCAAATAAAGGAAATGTAATTACTAACATACCAGTTGAGAGCTGGAAAAATTCACTACAGCACCTTATAAAAATTGAGGACTCTTACATTTCTATCCAAAACAACATAAATCCTATTGTAATAAATCTCAATGATGACTCTGATAGTAAAACAGAATTAGATTTAGATATTTAGTTTAAAAATGTAATATACGTATTAATAATGCAGTTATAAATTTATTAAAACTTTGCATATATTTAATTTCCTAATGTAATTTTAAGATTATACTTACCTAAATAAATAATTAATTATAAATTTTCATATTATTAAAGTCCGTCCCTAATGTTCTGTCCTTTAATACCTACCGATCCGCAGTTTTATTGCTGTCGGCAGGTATAATCCATAAATAAAGGCAAGAGCTAACACGGTATACTTTGAGACAGACTATACTTATCGGCCTCGTGGCCGTTTTTACTAAATTTAATATACAGGAGTTTTTTGGGGTACTAATCACGAATCTAAAGTCAAATTTTGTCGGAAACTCTTAGTTTTTATGTTATAACGCACCACTCGGACCTAACCTCAAAACTGCAAAAACATTCCAAAAATTCCCCTTACTTAAAATTAGTTACACCACAAGTAAAAGATTTTATGATAAACTATTTATTATTTTTTAGTTTCTTTAGTCATTATTTTTAACAAAAAATACCACTAAAAAAAAATACTTTTAAAAAAATTAACAAAATTACCCAAACATATTTAAATACTTGTTTCAAATAAGATTTTCGGGAAAATTGTTGGAGGTCCATTCTCCAGTTAAGACTAAAGAATGGACCTCCTACAGGGAGACTTTCTGAATCGCTTATCGTAATTTTAATAGTTATTTTCCTAACAAGTGCGCAAAGTGATACGTTTCCGCACGCGACTGCTGTTGCGTCAAGCAGCAAGCAGTCAAGTGCGGAAAAGTCACTTTGCGCAAGCGTTATAGGAACAAAATTTTTCCTACGAGCGTCAGATAATACCAATATTAAAGCAATGATTATTTTTTAAATTATATTTAATCTGAAAGAACTACTACAACATATTTATAAATGGGAATTATTTGTTGATAACATTTACAACAAAAGAGCAGTTATTAGCATATTGTAAATTAATTGCAGAACCTGTAATTTCATTTAGCGGGTGGCTTATGGAAGCGCTTATTGTACGGCTTGATGAAGGTTGACTTAGCTCAGGAGGGGAGTTGTTCATGGTCAATATTTTATTCGACATATCCTTTTTCTGATTTGTGGATTCATCAATGTAGCTCTCAGCTACAGCCGCAGAGGATCGACGAAAACTATGTCCAGTGTACTCTTCTGGATTTTTTAATTTTAGGTATGCAGCAATTTCTGAAGGCATTTTACCTATTGAATTTATTCCCACACATTGCGTACTGCATGCTCCTTGTTTATACTGGACAAAAAAAGTCTGTGTGGGGTATGTGGTTTTCGCAAATTTGCATATTTACGGTACAATTGCAGATAAAGTCCGTTATTTGTTTCATCGGACACTACAAAGATTCTGTAAGTGTTATTTTTACTGCCAGGAATTTTCACCACTATCAAATTTTCATTATCCTGTATGTCATCAATCATTATTTTTATAAGTTCATCTCTCCTACAAGCACCGACTAATCCAAAAATTGTAGCAACTTTTATTGGAAGGTAAATATTATCAGGTGCTTCTTTCATGAATCTTGAAACTTCTTCTTTGCTGAAAGTTTTTGTTTTTTTTGGTCGGTATCCCACGTTTTGGTGTTTAAGTAGTGATGTTAGCTTAAAATATGAACTTAAATCAAGGTTCCTTTTCACTTTAAGGACACATTTTAACATAGAGTACTTACTCCATAAAGTATTAGGTTTATATGTTTTTTGCAAATCCGCAAAGTAGGCCAAGAACACTTCTTCTTTAATACTTTTTGTCCCCTTGCTGGAGCACCAGTTTTCGAAATGACTATATTGATTCTCATATTTTTCACGAGATTGTGCTGGTAATAAATTTAAACTTACGGTATTTGCTGCAACCAGGATAGAATCTGGAAGCTCCTCATCAGAACTACTCATTTTAAAAAATTATTTTTGTCGGATTTTTATTTAATTAAAAAAAGATACTATAACGCCTTTTCATTAAAAATGCTTGTTTGTATTGAAAATCATTTGTTCAATTGCTTGTTCATATGGAAACGAAGAAAAAATCTGACATGTGTTAAAATCACCAAGATTACATATTGTTGCTTGACTTGTCATAATCATTTATTATTATTATACAGGGTAATTAAAAAAATGTTTTTTTTGTTTTAGTTGAAATATTGAAAATTACAAAGTAACAAACAAACAAGAGAATAAACTAAAACTTGCAATGGCTTCGTATATTGCATGAAATAGCCTACAATTACTAAAATCTTGCTTACCTGCAAGATTTTAGAGTAGTTTGACTTTTCCGCACGCCGTGCGGAAAAGTGCAACTTTGCGCACTCAAATGCGTGCGGAAAAGTGGACTTTTCCGCACGCTCGTAGGAAAAATATATTTTTCTGTGCGAAAAGTACTCGCGTTTATTTGACCGGACGAACTGACTTTTTAGAAAAAACCAATGCCTACTTGATAAAAATGGTTTGTAACTATTAGTCCCGGAGGCCACCGCAAAAAAGCTGGCCAATAAGAGATACGCATAAAAGATTTTTTATATAACAATGGATTAAAGTCAATTTAAAGCCGCACGGATGCCTCAGCTCAGCGGGTTCAAACTTTTTATGAAAAATCGTAAAAAACGGTTTTTTCAATATAACTCGAAAACCATTGATTTTAGGAAAAAAAGTTAGAATTAAAATTAATGGTCTAACAAAACTACGTATTTTTTGTTTAATAAAATGTTTTGTAGCTCTTTTAGTTTTTCAGATATTAACAATTTAATCTGAAAACGCAAATATCTCAAAAACTAAAAGAGCTGCGATAAAATTATTAGACATTTTTAATAAGCTCTATGAAAAAGGTTGTATACACATTTTTATTAAAATAAAGGATATAATTGACCTTTATGAACTTGCAGATCGCCTGCAACAAAAAATAAGAAAATCCTCTAAAAAGAAACCCAAACAATCAAAAACACTAATCCACGTGAAAATTAAAAAAAAATGGACATTTAAACTAAATTTTAAGAAATTTTGGATCAAGAAGTTAGGAAACTCTGAAAGTTTTTATACTATTTATGACGTTTTGTCATAAATGACATATTATGACAAACTAATACGTCATTTACGACAAAACGTCATAAATAGTATAAAAGCTTTTAGAATTTTTTAATCCAAAATTTCCTAAAATTTAGTTTATTTTTTTTTTATTTTTTATCTTGACAACGGTGGCCGACTTGCCACCGAAACGTAGATTAATGTTCTTTATTTTTAAGGGTTTTTAAAGTGTTTTTCTTCTATTTTGTTGCAGGCGATCTGCAAGTTTATAGGGGTCAATAGGGCTAAGTAGGCTCAGTTCGTTATAGCCCGGGACCTGGACCGAAGTGGTCGTCCCATTTTCCAAAAAATTATAAGGCGAGTAATCCCAAAGAAAACATACTGAAAACACTGCAGATTAAAACACCACATGCACAAGATCGGCCTAGCGGAAGACGCCGAATGTCGCATGTGCATGGAGGGGGATGAATCGACAGAACACATACTGTGTTCGTGCCCAGCAATGGCACGACTAAGATTCGCAGTCCTCGGCAATGACACCAAAGAATATAAACCTCAATAAGAAGCGACATAAAGTTCCCAATAGCATTGGTTATATGGGAAACGAATTTCTGACGTCACGTGTAGACGAAAAGACACTTAAACAGCTTGGGGGTACACTGAGAGAAATATTAACGGTAAAAATTCAGTTTTACACGGGAAAAAAATTTATATGTATAACTATACATTGCAGTCCTGGAAAATCGTCCCTTTCAAGGAGTTTTTTTTTGCAGTCTTTTAAGGGTTGGTTACTCTCAAAAAGATTAGATTATTTTTAAGAAAAATTAGTTTTGGGCAAAGGAATGTTTACATGGGATTAAATGTTGCAATTTTTCTTAAAAAAATTAATATTATGTAATTTTTGTGTGAACAGATGTAAAATAATTATAAGGAATCTTTATTTCAAAATTGTAATAGAACAATAAGTAAGTGTTAATATATGGTATTTGAGGTCTTCGAGTACCTATGCAGAATTAAATTATGTAATCCATTTTACGTCTAACTAATTTAACTGTATAACATTTTGGAAAAAAACGAATAGTATACAGTTTTTTGCTTCCGCTAATTACTCTTGATGTACATCTCCCATTTCAAAGAAAAAGAGAAAAATGTTTTAAGGTATGTGGTTCTATGGGTTTCTGGAGTCAAAAATTCAGTGGAGGGATGTTTTTTTTTGTAAAACGGTACCTATACACCTTAATACTTACCTTTACTACAAATGTATATCCTTTCATTTTTACTGTAAAAAAACACTACAATGTACTTTAATTTTTTTTACATAAACATATAATTTAGCATTTCCTATATTGGTAACAACAACAAAATTTTTTAGTAAGAATATATTAATATAGAATGCTTTAATAAAAAGAGGGTTCCCCATTAAATTAATTAAATTTGAAAGTGGGTTTATGATTTGGAAAAAAATCTCAGTAGATATTTTGGAAAGAATAAAGTGGAAGAACTTGATAATCAAGGTGGCTCGAAACATCACTAAAATAAACAATTTTAGTTTTTTAAAGGCCAAATGCCAAGGCTAGAGCTTAAATGTTCAAGGTGAAATGAAAAATAGTGACTTTAAAAAAAAAAGTAGGCAAACAGTTTATTGAAATGACAAAATCTGAAAGTTACATCGACTTGTTACCGTACTGGTAACTTTAGATCACGATTGGTATATCATCGTATAAAATATTTTAAGCCTAATAAATTATTTATTTTTATAATGTACATTTTGGGAAA
>JAHBCN010002789.1:0-85320 GCA_019359885.1 Listronotus oregonensis | reverse complement strand
CAACAAGGGGACTGAACGTTTATTGTTTTTGTAAAAAGAAAAACCCTTTTGGGGTTTTGGGTCAATTTGTCGTATTTTATGTAGGTCTGTATTCCCTTACTAGTAAAATATCATCTTTTTGTACTATATCATCAATAGTCATTTTATTTAATTCATCACTTCTACAAGCACCCTCTATTTTAAAAAGTGCGACAACCTTTATCATTAAATATTTACTCTCCGGGGTTTCGATAAAAAATTTGCCTATGTTTTTTTTGGAAAGAACTTTGGAAGTTTTTGATCAATATATTACTAAATATCGCTTGAAAAATGCCGTCAACTTTAACTAATTCTTAATATCTTAATATGTTCTCTTGCAAAGTCAGCATCGATCTTACTGTAGAAAACTCTGACCATAAAGTTGATGATTTCACTTCTTTTGATTTGGATGAAACATATGCCAAAAAGATAGTTTCTATATGTTTTTTGTTTGACCATGCTTGTTATCCTACCATAAACCTTTCATAAGCCGCTTCGTATACTAGTTTCGACTTTATTGGGATCAGTCTAATACCTCCCCTTTAACTTCTACCCTAACATCATCTGAAACTTCTTTAGAATCGCTTATATTTTGCATTTGGGCTTGATTTAAATGCAACAAGATTGCACTACAATACCATGATACCACAATAATATTAACGGCAATAAAAATATTTATAAGTAGATGTAATGTAGTAGATGTATGTAGGTCTGTATTCCCTTACCAGTAAAATATCACGTTTTTGTACTATGTCATCAAAGATCATTTTATTGAATTCGTCACTTCTACTATCACCCCCTTATTCTAAAATTGCAATAACCTTTACCATCAAATATTTACTCTCCGGGGTTTCGATCAAAAAATTTGCGTATGTCTTCTTTCGAAAAAACTTTAGCCAATATCTTACGGAATATCGCTTTAAAAATAACGTTAACTTCGAATAATTCTATAATGTCTGTTCTCTTGCAGAGACAGCATCGATCTTACCGTAGAAAATTCTGACCAGAAAGTTAATGGTTTTACTTCTTTTGATTTGGATGAAAAATATGCTGAAATAATAGTTTTTGTATATTTTTTGAATATTTTTTGTTTGGCTTAGCTTGATATCATAGCTTAAATCTTTCATAAGCCGCTTTAGTTTCGACTTTATTGGGGTCAATCTTGATACCGCCCTTTGAGCTTATATGCTTACATCATCTGGAACTTCTTTAAAATCGCCTATATGTTGTATTTATGCCTAATTTAAATGCAACAAGATTGTAAAAAAATTTAAAATACAATTTGACACTTATATTTATTACAGTGTAACAATACCATGACAACACAACAATATTATTGAAAATAAAAACATCTGTACTTAGATGTAACTGATAATTTATTTTATCTACGACCTGCAAGATAAGTGATTATTATGTAACTCATTTTAACATATTTGCGTTGCATAATGAGTCTTATTACCGCGCTAGTGCGGTTATGAACCATAGCGCGTTCATTACCGCACTAGTGCGGTTAATGCTTATTACATAACGCATTTTGACAAAACCAGTATTTTTAGACCCATTTTTTAATATTTATTTTATTATTATTATGCAATACAATTTATATTTTAAAATTAATTATTATAAATATTGAAAGTAACATTTACACCAGAGGCAACCTTAGGCATATTCTAAATTGTAAAACTTGTTGGGTTGATGCCTGGGGAATCGGCATTAGCTGCTGCAGCCGGGGGCGAGGTACAGGAACTGTAGCAGATTGAAGGTTCTGCACCCAAAATTTTTTTCGCAACATTGTTTTTCTTAGAGATATCAATATTACCTTTAGCCACGCTGTTGCTTCTCTATCCACCATGGCGTTTGACAGTCAATAGGTCTGCTCCAGAATCTGCCAACAGAGATGTAGATGAACGATGGAAACAGTGTCCGGTATATAATTCTGGGTGTGGCAAATTTAAAAGGTAGCAATAGCTTTCGGCAAGCTGCCAAACGTATTGATACCAACGGGCTGCCATATGCAAATGCCTTTTCTGTAACCTACAAAATATCTCGTGTGACGCAGCCATTTGTATTTTCAGATAATCTTAACCATGTCAACTCCTTGATTCCTCCAGATGTCACAAAAAATTATCTGGGAATTTTTGTTTTTGTGTTTGGAATTTCAATATGGAAAAGCTTCCCTTCATCTTTGACATTTTCGCATAATAAATTGTGCAATTTCTTGCTTTCTGCAAGCCTCAGAAATGCCAAAGATTAGCCCAAACTGTAACAAAGAAAAATAAACTTAAGTATAGCACGCTATAAGTCACTAAAACTTTAAACTCGTCTTTTTTTTGCAGATATTTCTAAAAAATATAAAAACTCTAGATTCTTACCTTAATAGGCAAAACTTTCCCATCATCGGCTATGGCAAAGAACTGGGCAATTTCTGCTTTTGACAATGTCTTGCTTTCTTCGGCTTATATTTTTCACTTTTTGTTTTAGGAGTGCTTAAAACTGTGCGAACTTGCTTATATCTAAATTGTTCTTTGTAGCGATGACTGCTCTGAGCATTGAGTAAAAAGCCCATTGACTGGAGCAACTGTATTTGTCCACATCGTCTCGAAATAAGCCAGAAAATTTTTTTCTTTAAGCACATTTTTTATTATTTTTTTTTTCGGAACACCAATCGACAAATTTTTGGTACATTTGATTTTGACGGCAACAGCCAAGAGACTGCCATTTGCGCCGTCTATTCTATGTCGGAGGGAAGGAAATAATTAGACATCTACTTATTTTTGGTTGAAATGATAATTTTAGTGAAATATCACCGTGCAAAATTCTCGCGTCAAATAATTTGTTTTTTAAACATCACACTAACGGCCTTGTCGACATAGCAATTAAATGACAAACTAGTTTGATTTTTTTGGACCCAAAACAGGTAGAGGTACAGGTACAGGTATACCTTGTGTCACTGCATGACATGAATAAAGTTAAAATTAAAAAAATCATGTTTTTACTAATATCTGCGGTCGTAGATAAAATTTTGTATATTACTCGTGCGGTATCAGTTCATTACAATACTAGTGTGATTACTCCGACTTGGTCTACGACCTCGTCGAGGCAATATTTAACACTCGTTATTGTAATGAAGCTCATACCGCACTTATTATATAAATAACTATTATTAAAATCCGAACTTTGTGAGAGTTGTCATACACACTTTGACTTCCTTATGAGTGTGATCCTTCGGTAACGTACACTTATCCAAACTTTGTCCAATTTACCCGCACCTTTCCCATCCCTAAACTAGCGTCTCGATGCCAACACCGACGCCGCCGTCGTCTCCCGACGCTTTTTCAAATGCGCTACGCACGGCAGCCAAGGGAGCTTATCTCCGATATATTTTATCAACTGAAAGGGAGACATACACTGTTCAGTACGAGCGCGGACGCATCGCCGTTATCTACGTGTTATCAAAGGTAAATAGCATTTAGATCGATGTTTTTAATGCAAAAAGTGACAAGTTTGACAGGAAAATAAACTCTGTTAAGTGCTAAAGCCGGTTCGTTAACTCCACATGTGACTGCGCTGCCCTCTAACATGTAAAGTGCTTTTCAAAACTCGTTACTAAGCTTAAAGTAGTGCCACACAGATCTGAGAAACACAAAATAATAGCTGACTATCTGATATCACAAACTTCTTTATTGCATACCCTGTAGTATGTAAATGTACCTCGTAAACAACTGGGTCTCGAAGGTAAGACTTCCTGGATGATTCTTTTAGTTTTAACATGTTTTTCGCATAATATTAATGCGTATTTTTTAATCTACCCAAGGCTTTTGACCGCGCAAATTTAAATTCCTGTGTTTTTGACCTCGGAAAATGTAAAGTTTTACTAGAAATCGTTAAAAAAAAATAGAAAAATTGAAACTCAAGTGTAGAGAGCTTGTAATAACGAGGGGATTATTGTTTTGATAGGGTTATCTTATCTCGCAGCTACCGAAGCGAGGTATTCCTATACACAAACAGGTATGATGATAGTATAAAATGATTGATTTGATTTTGTTATTGATAGTGCGAATGTGACAGTTTTGAGAGGTCAACAAATAGTATGTGTTGAGTTATCGGGTTTTTTTGGTCTAAATTACTGTTTCTTTTTGAAATTATGTATGGCGTTATGTATACAGGGTCTAAAGTTCATAATATTTATAAAATAATCTATAATCTATATATTTAAAAAAAGAGTACTAAAAATTGGAGTTTTAAAATCTTGGTTAGCTAAACAACTATTATAGATTTTAAGTTGAATCAAAATTAAACGGTATTACGAGGTTTTGTCCTCGGTATTTCAAAGCTGTTTCGATGTCCTTTTTTATGATTATTTTGCATAAGTAAGGTAATCATGTCTTAATTGAAACTGTTTGTATTTCAATGCATTTTCAGAAGTTTTATCTATAAAATGTTAAAGTAGGCGTAAGAAGCTAATATTAATGGAGTGATCAGTATAATAGTTTTAAAAAATATATTTTTGTGTTTTTTCATAGAAAATCAACCTGTAAAGTACCTTTAAACATAAAAAATGAGTTAATTGATTTTATGGTTTCCCAAATTTACTTCACCATTAAGCAGGTATTATTTAGATTTACAGACTTGAAACTACGGAAATGTTGATGTTTTTTTTGCGCCTAGCTAATGGTCTGGAAGTTTTACCTATAAAACATTTATAGCATTTGCAAGACTTTATAAATAACATTCTTTGTATTTTTATTTATAATATATATTTTTATTCTTAATGTTAAATTTAATAGCGTTTCTTATTTTAGAGACAGTAAAATGTTAAATTTATTGTGTATTCGTCAAATTTTTTCTGACAATATTTAAAACAAAAATAAATTTCTTTCCAGTATACCTCAAAAAAATCCTAAAAATTCGGTTTTTTGATTATAACCCGAAAAATATTGCATTTAGACAAAAATGTTATATGACTTAAAATAAAGGTATTCTAAAATAAATATTTTATTTTTAATAAAGTTTTGTGTATCTGTTATAGTTTTTGAGGTATTAACGTTTTAAATTTAAAAAAAATGTTAATATCTAAAATTACGCCTTTTCTCGATTGTTTGTTGTTTGACCCCCAATTTTGACTTCAGATTTGTCTTCAGCAGCAAAAAATCTTAGTCGGGCACCCAGCACACATCACTTTTTTTGTGGACCTGTGTAATGTATTTGTAAGAAAGGGGTGTTTATCCACAGAAAACAATAGGGTATTTTCACTCAATTGATATTGATAATGTTGTGTGTAAAAATTAAAAGTACAAACACAATTAAGCAAAACCTGCCAAATAACACGGAAAAATACAAACCCCTACTTTTCCATTTAAGGTTTAATTATCATTGTAATTTAAATAGCCCGCCACTCCCCTAACCAATCAAATTCAACATGGATGCCAAGTCTGTTTAGGAACTATCAATATCGACAATCGTATCGATTTTAACGAAATGCTAAAATGCGAAATGCTTTTTAGACTTTACACTAAAACACAGCCAGACTACCTAAATAGTTTCAATTGGAGTAAAACATAAAAACATACATCAAAATGGTTTTCACAACAATAATAGGCATGTCCTTTGGGCATTTTCTCAATACCTACAGCAGCACACCAGGCTTTTCTTCTATCGTCTTGTTTTGGAAGAGAAAAGAAGGTAATTTTTTACTTACCGGGCCCACGGCCGATTTTATTGAAATTTTGTATACTGGGGTTTTTTGGGGCGCTGATCACGAATCTGAAGTCAAATTTTGTCGACACTTTTAGTTTTTGAGTTATAACGCCCCACTCGGACCTAACCTCAAAACTGTACAAACTTTTTTAAAATTCCTCCTTCTTAAAACTAATTACAGCCAAAATGGAAGATTTTATGGAAAAACACTTATTATTTTATAAGATAAATTTAATTTCACCTTTATTTAACAAATATTTTTAATAAAAAAAAGAACAACAAAAATATTATTTTTACTCTTAAAAATGTCAACAAAATTGTCTAGTGATTTGAAGTTTTATTGGTTGGTACGCCAGACACTCGCGAAACAATTAAATGGCCTACTTTATAAATTTAAATTATTTTTATTTTTCGGGATTTAAATTTGAAAAGAAAGCCATTCAATTGTTTCTTGGTTGCCTGGCGTACCAACAAAACTGTCTAAAATCACTAGACAATTTTGTTGACATTTTTAAAAGTAAAAATAAAATTTTTGTTGTGCTATTTTTTATTCAAAATATTTGTTAAATGAAGGTGAAATCAAATTTATCTTATAAAATAATAGGTGTATTTCCATAAAATCTTCAATTTTGGCTGTAATCAGTTTTAGGAAGGAGGAATTTTAGGAAAGTTTGTACAATTTTGAGGTTAGGTCCGAGTGGGGCGTTATATCATAAAAACTAAAAGTGTCCGACAAAATTTGACTTCAGATTCGTGATCAGCGCCCCAAAAACCCCAGTATACAAAATTTCAATAAAATCGGCCGAGGGGCCCAGTAAGTAAAAAATTACCATAAATTGGAATATTTGGAAAGAACACACACTATTTACAAATTAGAAATTATTAATAAATATTTAGAGGTTACAGGTTATACAGGTTGACATTGACAATATGACAATTGACAGGAAACGCCAACTTTGTAGATGTTGCGCATATCGATATTTGATGACAGGCGTATCGAATAACAAAAAGCTGACAACAAAGCAGAAATTCCGCCAATAGAAAATTTAGGGCCGTGACGTCACGGGCCTACAAAATTCAAACTTAAAATTGATTTTTAAGGCGTTTCCGGAGGCCAAAAAAATCGGGAAAAAATATTTTTGGCCTTTATTTTCATGTGGCTTTGCAATAAGCTAATAAAAAAAATCATGAAAAACGCCTATTATCGTCCTTTACTATCTATCTGGAACGTCCTCAAACTGTCCACTTTGTTCGGTCCATGATCCCCAGAGTCTCTAGACTATAGAACTTGCTACCTAGAGATATTATTTCTTTTTCCTTATACCAACAAATATTTTGGTCTTGGTTGATTGGTCGGTTTAAGCGAAGTTGGTCGCATGCACGTTGGTATGAGCCCATATTGGTCGCATGCCCATATGTGTACCGCAGCCAATTAGCTTATTATGCTCCCCTTTGGTATTATAGAAGTCCGCTTTCTACTATCAGGTTTAATAGATTTCTACCAAGATGTTCATGCGAAAGAGGGATTTCGCTTTGAATATTTCTTTTGCACGGCAGTGAACAGCAGTCGTATTTTATGTGTGAGACGGTTTCTTCCTTCTTCCCGCAAAGCCTGCATGTTGTGGAACTGTTATGTATGCCCATTTTCTAAAAGTGTTTTCTTAGAAGACAGTGGCCTGTCATAAGTGCTACTACCAAGAAAGTTTGAAGGTTTATGAAAGCCCAGTGCTGTAGAACAATTTTGTCCACGCGTGCAGGGAAAAACAGCAAGCGGGTATATGGAAGAAGACCCTGCGGAGTTTGCACAATGAATAGTCAGATCAAGTCCAAACTTTTAATTCTTTGTAACCATGTATAAAGTTGACACCATCAAATATTAAATTTAAGCTAACTACACTTTCACTATTCTTCCTATTTTTGGCACAACGTTTTTGGTTTTTAAACGAAACTATTACAGAATGTTTACAATTATTTAATATAATTATTTTATTTACTTTACTGCGTTTTATTGTGTGTCTGGGATCGTTAATAAGACGAATGGCTCTTTTTAAAATCGAATTAAGGATGATAAGAATTTCTGGAAACGCTATTCCCCAAACACGAGAACAATATTTTAAAGATGGTCTGATTTGGGATACATACAGAGTATACAGATTAAAAGGAGAGAAATACTTCTTGGCTCTAAAGAGGAATCGACGCCTAGGGTTATTCTCAAAACTAACGCCAACAAGATTAAACAACTCCGAACGACTACGAAACATATAATTCGCATGCAAGGGTTAATGAGACGACACGACAGCACAGCGCGGGCAAAGCAGCTTTAAGAACGCGGCGGGTCGGGTACGATTGGTCCAATCAATGGAAATTCCAGGCCAATGGTCTCATGTTCTCTGTGTTCTTCCTTTTAACCTTCAAACTTCCTTGGCTACTACTCGTCTTAACTGATGCATCCTAGAGCAGGACGTCAGCTATTTCTTAGAAGCGTCGCCTGTCTTTGAACAGATAATGTATGTGGTTTTGGGACCATGTGTTTATTGCTGTTTTTATAGCCAGTTTTGGTAGTCCGAGAAGTGTCTCTGGGTTATCAAAATTTCTACATGAACCAGCTTGTTTATCTGTTTTCTCATTGCCTTTTATTACTGTACGTCCAGGAAACAAAAGGAGTTTAACCCTGGTGTTCCTAGTGGCAAGTCCTTTTGGGACGTTCAAGCACTCCATAGTGATTTTGGATGTAAAACTATGGGTGTTTAAGGCCTTCAGCGACAATTTGGTCTTGTATTAATAACTAACTGACTCTTACTTCATTAAAGACACCCACACCTTAAGCTTTACTTATTCCATAATAATAATATAATATAATCATATAATATGTAATGTATTAGTAATTAAAACTATAACAATGTCTGTTTAAAAAAAAGGTCTTTTTAAAATCAAAATTTATTTTCTAAAGTAGACGTCGAAAAAAAAACACGAAATTAAATAGATAAAAGCTACTTTAAGTAACTTCTTTTATTTACTTCCCTTCTTCCTTATGCAAACATCCTTAAAATCTTTGGCATAGTCATATCTCCTAACTCTAAAAATAAAAGCCATAACGAAGGTTGTTTTTTCTTCGTCTCGCCATCGGCAAAAATATTGGTTTTCTATGGCAAGTTCTCCAGTCTAATGGACTTTTCAGGAAAAAAATATTTTCCAATACGACATCAATTTAAAGGGGTGTTTTCTATATATTCGAAGTGACATCAGCATATTTTTACTACAAATAAAATGGAAACGGGGAATGAAAATCAATGTCTGGATACGTGTGTCTATATCTTTTATTATTTTCGTAAAAATATAGTTTATTTTGTGTGAAATGTGTTTTATGCGGCTTTTTTATATATGGAATTTTCATGGGTTGATTATTCATGTATAAAAATATTAATTTATTTTTTTATTTATAAATATAAATATCATATGGGTTGTATTCTAGTTAATTCAAGCAATGGTAAAACGTTTGTCAATATTATATTTTTTGTAATTGGAAAATATACGTTTAAAAAAAAGAAAACTAAATCTGTAAAAAAAGTTCTTTAAAACATTTAACACTTAAGCTTTTTGAATTCTTAATTCGCACTGGGTTAAAGTTTTTCCTTTATCATAGCAAATATACAGAGCCTATCTTTAACTTGGAATAAATTCAATATATTAAAAACAAGTAATATCTTGAAGAAGCGCTCAGACCAGTAGTTTAGTATTTTCATTCGCGCTCTTTTTAGTAAAAGAAATATATTATCAAAGATTTTTTTGTGATCGGAATCCTATGTTTTAAAAAGCAATTTTAAAGCATTAATCAAGTTATACATAACGGTTTATTTTCACATTTCCCGTTTTTCTAGAACATTTTGAATAATTCCTGGTGAAATTGACCAACACTTATGTCCTATTCGTACTTTTAACTCCTTAACATTATCCAGCCTCGTTGAATGATCTTTGCTCTTCAAGTACTTCCATACCATAAAAAATAGATTCATCTGCCTGGAAATACTGCTTTCAGAAAATTACGAACTTGTTAAAACTAGATATTTCATTTTGGTGCATCAGTTTCGTCTTCAGGAAACTTCTTCTTCTTCCTTTTGATAGGACTATGTCCGTTTTTTCCAACTTTTTATTCGATTTCCTGTGACGATGAGGTCCAGGAGTCGGCCCATCTTTTTGGTGGTCTTCCTAAGGGTCTGGTTCGGTTTCTTCTTGTATGCGACCTTGGTCAGTCTATCGTTTCCCATCCTGTCGACATGCTCTCTCCAGTCTCTTCTTTTTTCTCGTCACCATCTGACAACATCTGGCATCCTATCGAATCGCTGCCGGATCTCATTGCTTCGCTGCCTGTCCCTCAGTGTGACGCCTGCGATCGCTAGTAAGGCCCTCATTTCGGTCGTTCGTAGTGCTTTTTCGTCCGGTTGATATGGTAAGGATGGGCCTCACTGCTGTTCTGTAGATTCTGGTTTTGCTGGTTATCGACATGTGCTGTTTTTCCAAATGGTACTATGCAGACATCCAGACATTCTTGCTGCCTTATTTACTTGTTCTTTTACCTTATTATATGTATTTCAGCTGCTTAAAGCTATTATCCCCAGGTATTCAAAGCTCATCACTTGTTCGATTGATTGGTCGTTTAGTGCCAGCTTGCATCGTATCGGTTCTTTGCTTATGGTCATAGATTTGGTTTTTGGTATCGAGATGCTCATGTTGTATTTCTTTGCGGCCTGATGTAGCTCAAATAGAACCGCATCGTCTTCATAGCACAATATTTTAAATTCGGTTTATCCCAGTCTGTAACCTCGTCCCACATTTTTCACCCGGTCTATGATGCGGTCGATTACCAGGTTGAAGAGCAGCGGACCATGCATCTCCTGTCTGTGGTTGAGGTACCTGACTGTATTCTTGTACTATTGTTGGTATTAAGTTGTTTTATTATCTGGATTATATTGTTATTGGCTCCTTGTTATTGCAGGATTCTTAGCACATCCATCAGCTGCACGCTATCAAACTCTTGAGTTAGGTCAACAAAGCAGAGGAACGCGGGTTTGTTAAATTCTCAGGAAACAAAACACCCCCATTTGAATTTAGCTCTTTTTCCAAAAATTCCAAATATCTCGCTTCATTAAAATTTTCTTTGAAGTTGATGGTCCTATAGGTCGGCCACAAACAATTCCTGTCCAGACATTAACTTGTTGGGGCCATCAAATGTTTCTTTAACTTATTCAGTGCGGATTCTCGTCTACCCAATAATGACAATTTTATTGGTTAACCTTGCTGTTTATAGTAAATGTCAATTCATAAGAAAACAGAATATTTTCTGTTTTAAGTTAATTTCTGTCCAGAAAAACTACCACTCCGCGTAAAATTGAAGTGCTCTGCCAGGAACAGTTACACTTAATTCTGGAGAATGATTAGCTTATAAGGACAAAATTTGTCCGCTTTCAGAATTCTTACTACTGACGATGGGCAAATTTCCTGTTCATCAGGCACCTGCCTGGCAGGCCTAGTAGGGTTTCTTTAACCGCTAATAATATATATAGCTTGACCTCTTCACTGAGCGCAACCTGTAGATAAGTATCTGTTCTATAACTCTTTGCAACCAGTATCGGAGATGGAAGAAAGAAGTTCCAATCAACGACACCTTCAAGCTCAACTTAAAAATTCTTTTAGTATCTGTTTTTCCTACGCGTACGTTTTCCCGGAACCATTTGGCTATCTTGCTTACAGTACCTTGAGATATGGTGGTAATCCGATGTATTTCTCTGTATTTAATCTTCTGTAATGGAATCCATACTGTCTGTCACATGAAATTTTGTGTTTTTCCACATACTTTTAGATTTGGAAATTAATAAATTTCTCGATTTCCTTACAAACAACTAAAAGAAGAGATATAGGTGTATAGATGAAAGGAAGAGTTTTGCATTCTTTCTTGGGAACAGGTTGAGCACTTGCAGCTTTCGAGTTCTCGGAAAGTGACAATGAAGGTGCTTTCCACAGGGAATACCGATTTAACATAAAAACTAACTTAAATTTTCTTAGTAATGGCGAGTATAAGAAAATGTGCCGTCTTAGCAGGCAGCATCATGAAAATCCTCTTCGGGATATTGGACCAGCGTTAAATAATAACACAATTTGTTGGTATGGATTGACTCCGCAGCCGAAGATATTGATTGCTCTGCACCGGCTAGGAAATAGAGGTCAGTATCATGGTGTTTGCGATGTACATGGAGTTTCGAAAATGACTTTGTGCAAATGCGTACATGACACTGTTAATGCGTAAATGATGTAAAATTCGAAAATTGTGTCATGGCAACAAAATATGTTGAATGCTATTTAAAGATTTCATGGAATCGAAGGTTTTCCTGAGGATGCTGCGGATGAAACACTGATAAATATAGATTTCTCGACTATTAACGAACCAGCCTTTGTAGATCGCCATGGTAATCATTTAATTAATTGCATGGTTATGTGTGGTCCCGATCTAATATTTTATTATATTATGGCCAACTGACCCTGTAGCGTTCATGATGCAAGAGAGCTCTTTAATCCACTAAGTCAAGCACAACAGGAATTTAACAGAGCTTATAAACGAACAGAAAGAATAATTAAAAATGCATTTGTAATTTTAAGAGAAAAATTTCCTTGTATGAACTACCTACGCGTAAATTCTGTTTTTGTTGCAATTTATTTTTAAATGATGTGCAACTTATGCAATATTTAAAAAAAATGATAGGGTCGCTAATGATTTTATGGTAGACGATATTGAAGAATTCCTAGACGATAAAGAAAATTATGAACATCCCAATGACAGCCCAACTGTTGGAGCTTAAGCTAGGTTAGGAGAACTCATTAATTATTTGAGCAAAAACAACAGATTTTGGTTTAAAATATTTATGTATCCTAAAATTTATTAAAGTGCATTTTAGATTTTATTTTAAGCAGTTAATTAAAATAGATATGAATTTAAAAAAATATTTCTATATTGAACTTCAAAACTAATACAATCAACAAAATAAGCATGAAAATATGTACGCATAGCCTTAAAATTGTAAAACATTACCTTTGTAGGTATTTTGATTCTGTTACTGAATTTAGTAAGACTTGTAGGTACGGTTAATTAATTGTAACTTATAGACTAGTTACAATTGTAGTGTTTGTGTTATAAGCCCCAGTACTGTATACATATTTTTGGTAATAGATATCCCTAGCTACCAATAATTTTACAACTGTTTCTATAAATATAATATCAATACCAAAAATATCGGTTAAACATGGGAGTATTCCACAACGTTTACACATCTGATAGGTGATAAAGGAAACAGACGTATGTTATCTAATCTAGGAACATACGTACGCTCCCTGAACAAATACAACTTTCATTATAAACAGTAAGTCTTCACATCGATATGTTTCGAATTATAATTTACAACATTTTATTACAAAATAACATGGCTACCGTGATTTTATTTTATGATTTATATCTATCAATAGCTTTATTATAGCAGCCTTTTGTAAAACGCAACATACCAATATTTTTATTTGTATTGTTGTAAAGATAAGAGAAGATATCAAGGGTTTTCTAGGATAATCCAGTTAGTAAAAAATGTGTTTTTTTATAGTATGTAGGTAAATAGTTATGACTAGGACAAGTAAAATAAAAGATACTATCTAAAAGCAACATTACTTGCAAAATTTGATAATTTAATTGATACTTTAAGAAAGATCTTATTGATTAGTCTAGTCGAGAAGTGTGTTTCCGCTCATTTGACGCGGAATGCAAATCTGAGAAAGGCGTTTTGATTGCAATTGTTATTATCAGAAACCGAAAAAAAAAAGAAGCCATTTCAATGTTTGATGATAGCTCAAAAACCATAAGAGATAGCGGAAATTGCAAATCAGATCCTTAAAGAGAAGAAAATTGTAAAAAAAAAGGATTAACTCTCGCAACTCTATCTCCATTATTTATAATTTCAATTAACCGCTGAAAATGGGCCTCCGCGCGACATTTTTGGTTGCGCGCTCGGAGTCAAAACCGAGTACGTCACACTAAATAATTCTTTTTAAGGTACTAAATATTAATTAAATATTTTAAAAAATTATGGTGTATTCAGAACACTTTAAAAAATTTATTTCCGATGAAAATTTAACCTAAAGTTAATTTTTCAACAAGTTAGCTATCTGTTAATTACCAAAATTGTTTCGAAATATTCGCCTTCATTGTACCGGGTGTCCAAATAAGAAGGGACGCCTGCTGTATCTCAAAAAATACTTATCGCACTGCGTTGGGGAACAAATATTTTTGTAAAAGTGGTTAAGAGAATTAGCTAGAAATTATTTTCAAGTTTCTGAAATGGCCGCTAGGGGCGTAACTAGTGATGAGAAAAGCAAGACCAAGACCAAGACCGGGCTAGTCTTGGTCTTGGTCTTGGTCTTGCAATCTGGTCTTGGTCTTGGTCTTTGGTCTTGCAAGCCCAAAGAAGGTCTTGCTCTTGGTCTTGGTCTTGCACCACCCGGTCTTGGTCTTGGTCTTGGTCTTGCTGCAAGAGTCTTGCAGGTCTTGCTTTTTTGGAGTAATAATTTAAACTAAGCAACTTAAATAAAATATATATTTGTTTAATACTTACAAATAAATAAAGATGGAGACTATATTTTTGCTTTAAAATTTTAAAATATACCAATTTTAAGCTTACATGTACATTTAAATTATTTGTTTAAAAAGGATATTTTAAATGTAGGGGTTTATTTATTTATAGCGCTTCATTTGAGTGATAGGAAATATTTAAATGTTCTTTAAAGAAGCATATAAAATTACAATACTGAGTATTCTGAGGGCAGAAAAAAACTTTTAATTTCAACCAGATGTGAAATTTCCATGAAAAGGATTCTGATGTGTAAACATTGGTTTCTAATTAAAAAAAAAAGGTATTTAGGAAGCTTTTCAGTTCAAATAAACTTTCTATGTTCAAATTTGTCAAGCATTTGCCGTACAAAGTTTGTACAAATACTTTATAAACATTCTGCATATACAAGGTGGCTCGATAGTGCGACAAAGATCGATATATCCGAAACAGTTCATAATGGTAAAAAACTGAATATACAAAAATTATAGAAAAAGGGCGAAAAATGAAATTATTTTCTATTTCAGAATTTTCCAAAAATCCACTACCACTCAAGAAAACTTCCTTATTTTTAGCTTTTAACCTAAAATAGAAAAATTATAGCAAAAAATTCATTTAAAAGAATCGTTTCCCCTGTATATTATGCTGGGAATAACTTGCACTGTCATATAGGTACAATGTCGACGTAGATGGTTTTTCATATATCATTTTGACAAAAATGACGTCATCATAAACCGGAAGTGAAATTTAAAATCCATTTATATAAAAAATATTCCTATATAAAATGACAAATAAGTATATTTTTTTTTAAACCATCACTTTTTCATTTATATCTTAGGGTTTTAAAGGAGAAATCTAATGATGCCACTTTTACAGTGTGGCACAAAAATTATGTTTTCCTGGATTTTGGAAATTTTTGATCCAGTACCAGATCCACTAGATATCTAATTAAAAAAATTAGGAATAGGTAAGTAATTTTCAGCTTCTATAACTTTTGAACTCTTAGTTTTTCTCTGTCGTAAACGGTTTTGGAGATATCGAGCTTTGTCGGACCATTGAGTCACAATCTTATTATTTTTGAAACATGTTACTAAATCTACTAGTTACCGTTTTTAGATAATTGTATTAAAAAACGAAGTGATCGATTTAATTAATATTTTATTAAAAAACCTGTTACTCATAAAATAATCGCCTTTAGCCAGTTTTCGACACATTTTTTGTCATGTCTGTATGAAATACCTCTGTATATTGAATATAAAATTTGAATATTATAATTTAAAAAAAAAGTGACAAAAGTGCAAGAGTCTTGCAGGTCGGTCTTGGTCTTGCGTAGTCTTGCACCCTCTCGGTCTTGGTCTTGGTCTTGGTCTTGGTCTTGTTATCCCGGTCTTGGTCTTGGTCTTGCAAGCGAGAGGGAGGTCTTGTCTTGTCTCGGTCTTGGTCTTGCTGCAAGACCAAGACCAAGACCGCAAGACCAAGACCGGTCTCGCTCATCACTAGGCGTAACTGCAATCTTGAGTCTAAAAAAGTGATGTTTCTGTCAATTTTGCTATATTAACTTAAAAAAAATACCTGTTCTTTAAAGTCGAGGATAATCCAACCCTTTTTGTTTGATAATTTTTGCTATATCTCTAAAAATAAAGTGGTGGGGGTATTCAGGTTCCCGTAAAACAAACCCTGTATCTTCGAAACGGCTGAGCCGATTTTAACAAACTTGGGCTAGTTGAAAAGAGGTATTCTTGGGCTATAAATCTTAAAATATTTGAAGTTTTGTTAGTTTCACATGTCGTCGCTAGAGGGCTTTTTCGACATTCCGACAGAAATGGTTTATTTTCTCAAAAAATTAAATGCCTTGGTATAATTTTTTTTTTTACGAAAAAGTAGCTAAATAATGCCTTAACAAGCTCGCGAAACCGCATCTCGATATCTTTTTCCCTTACCTAATATTTAGACCAAAGAAAATTTTATACGTCAATATCTCAAAACTATAAAAGCTACAAGAAATTTTATAAAATATAAATTGTGTATTTTTACAAAACCTCCAACTTATGTTATACAGGGTGTTTCAAAAAACATGGACCGTCGCTCGTGGGGTAATCCTTACTAAAAAATAATAAAAAAAGTCCTATGCACAGGGTCCGGAAACGCATGGTTTCCGAAATACAGGGAGTTAAAGTTTTATTTTTTTTCTATTTTTTCAAATGACTTAAATACCACTCAACCGATTTTAATGAAACTTGGAATTTTGAAAGTGTATTAATAAACTGCATAGTTTTAAGTAAAAATCTGCTTACAGCTGCGGCAGGGCCGCGGGGTAACTGAAAAAATGTATTTAGAGAAAGAATAGGGCCCCAATTGACTTTTGCCAATTTTGATGCACCAGTTATAAAGCTTGTTACATAAGCCACAAAAGTTACCTCTTGGTATTTTTTCGTTTGGGGTTTTCCCCTTAGCAGATATTGTTAATTTTATAAAATGTGAAAAGCCCCCATTCGTCGGCGTAATGAAAAAGTAATCGTAGAAACACCATGATTATTCAAAACTCCTGTTTTTGTACAATACACAATTGACTTAAAGCTAAAGAAAATGTTGACCACCATTAGGTTGTTACAAGCTTTTTAACCTTCTCCGCAAAGATCTTCTTACTCTTCTGCAAATATTGTGATCTTTTTAATGATGACAAATGCATTTTCTATTCTTTCCAATAATTCTTCTCGTGTATTTAATGGTGTTTTATTACCTATTTCTTTTAAATGACCCCACAAATAAAAATCTAGTGGATTCAGGCCCGGGAGATCGAGGTGGCCATGGAACGGCCCCTCAACGACCAATGCATCGGTGGCCGTATGTGTCAGCAAAATTTGTTCTTACAACTGCTGAAAAATGCGGGCGCACCATCATGCTGGAACCACATTGTACCATTTCTCACAAAAAGTGGTAGTAACTCCGGCAAATCTTTTTGAAAAAAATTTAAATATGATCCCGGGGTTCAAGACGATTGGGTAGAACAAAGGACCAATTATGTGATTTCCAATAACACCAGCCCAAATATTGATGAAAAATTGATACGGGGGAATTTGCTACTCGTAGAGAGTGAGGGCTTTTATTGGCCCATGTATGAAAATTTTGGAAAATTTACTATCCCTTTTTCGCGTAAATGACGCCTCATCAGTGAATAGTACATTTAGAAAAATGATGGTCGTTTTCCCAGTTTGTTTAAGAACCATTAAAAAAACATTACCCTTGGTTGAAAGTCTTGGGTAGAAGTTCCTGGACACGTGTAAAATGATAGGGATATAAACTTTGCTCCTTCAGAGTTCTGTAAAACTGATGATGCCGAAATTTTTCCCCCAGTTATTGGCAACAATTCTCGTACTTTTACTGGGATCAAGTTCAACTCTATTTATTATTCCCCTTCGACTCGTATAGTTCGGCGGTATCTTCTGCGTCCAGAATCAGCTTTAAAGGTTTAAAAGAACCAGTTTCTCTTAAATTACTTACAATGTGAAAAAAATCTTTACCAGGAATTTTCTTTGGAGATAAGTTTTATGATAAACTCGCACAGCTTGTCTAGCATTTTGATTTGTTTGTCCATAAATTAACAGCATATCAATTCGGCTGAAGTGTAGTTGATGAAAAAACCCTCTTGATAGGAGGAAATAATATTAATGGCAGCTTAATATCTAAACACGAATCAAAAATAACGAAACAAACAAACAAACACGATCAACAAATAACTAAAATCGAAAAACTGCTAAATTTAAAGAATAACACGAAAACACTTTTGACTTCTACAAAGCACTTCCAAATTATTAATTTACGGAACTGTCAAAAACTACAGTTTCATGGCATTATACGATTATTTTTTTATTACGCCGACGAATGGGTACCTTGCCCATTTTTATAAAATTAACCATATCTGCTAAGGGAAACCCTAAACGAAAAAATACCAAGAGGTAACTTTTGTGGCTTATGTAATAAACTTCATAACTGGTGCATCAAAATTGGCAAAAGTCAGTGGCGCACATATTCTTATCTCATGCGCGTGGGTTTATCTTCTCGAGTATTAACATGGCACTTAATTAATACACTTTCAAGTTCTAAGTTTCATTAAAATTGCTGAGTGGTATTTAAGTCATTTGAAAAAATGGAAAAAAAAAATTGAAACTTTAACTCCCTGTATTTCGAAACCATGCTTCCTGACCCATGTGCATAGACTTTTTTTTATTATTTTTAGTAAAGAATTACCCCACTAGCGATGGTCCATGTTTTTTGAAACACCCTGTATAATCATTTATCTAAATGCAGTAATTTTACAAGTTATAATCAAATAGGCGAATTCTAGGATACCTTGAAAAATCCTGAATATTAGATTTTTTCATTATAACTCGTAAAGTAATAAAATAAGACTAAAAGATTTTATAACCTAAATTAAAGTTTTTGTAAAATACATAATTTATGTTATGTAATATTTCTTGTAGTTTTTATAGTTTTTGAGATATTGACGTATAAAATTCTCTTTGGCCTAAATTTTAGGTATGAATCAAGATAATGAGATACTGGCTTTCGCGAGCTTGTTTAGAATTATTTAGCTACTTTATAAAAAAATTATACCAATGCATTTAATTTTTTGAGAAAATTAACCATTTCGGTAGTGGAATATCGTAAAAGCCCTCTAGCGGCGAAATGCGAAACTAAACAAAAACCTCAAATGAGTAACATTTATAGCCCAAAAACTCTTGTCAACTAGCCTAAGCTTTTTAAAATGGCTCAGCCGTTTCGAAGTGATACAGGGTGTGTTTTACGGAAACCTTTAAATACCCCCACCACTTTATTTTAAAGATATAGCTAGATATATTGTCAAACCAAAAAGGTTTAGATTATCCTCGACTTTAAAGATCAGGTATTTTTTTGTTAGGTTAATATAGCAAAATTACAGAAACATCACTTTTAGATTCAAGATTGCGGTTACGCCCCTAGCGGCCATTTCAGAAATAATTTCCAGCCATTTTCTTGACCACTTTACTAAAAATATTTTTTCCCCAACGCTGTGCAATAAACATTTTCTGAGATACAGCCGGCGTCCTTTTTCATTGGGATACCTGGTACATTATCAAAAATGTTTTATTCATTGTCGTAAAATGTTAGTTTTCAGGAGCTCCTTTTATATGAGCTTAACAAGACCCCGCCATAAAACTTTAAAAATTGTATTCCTTTGTTAATAATAATTTTAATACTTTGACAATAAATGAAAAACTGGTTATATTGTCCAAGTTATAAAATTATTATTAACAAAGGATTAAAATTTATTTTACTTTTGCGACGTGATCTTGTTCAGTATGTATATAAGAAGAGCTCCACGAAGCGAAATTTTTACGGCAAAGTTATTTAACTATTTTTTTTTAATGTACAATGAAGACGAAATTTTGAAATACTTTTGTCAATTAACAATTGTCTAACTTGTTGAAAAATTAACTATAACTTAAATTTTAACGGAAATATTTTTTTAAGTGTTCTGAATACACCACAATTTTTTAAAGTTTTTAATTAATATTTAATAATCTTAAAAGAATTATTTAGTGTGACGTACTCGGTTTTGACTTTCAGAGCGTGCAACCAAAAAGGTCGCGCGGAGGCCCATTTTCATGTTAAACTAAAATTATAAATAGTGGAGATAGAGTTTCCGGGAGTCTGAACTTTCATTTTGAAATTTCCTCCCTTGCAATTCTCGCTACCATTTATGGTTTTGGGTTACCATCAAAATCGAAATGGCTTTTTTTCGTTTTTTGTAAATAACAATTGCAATTTCTATTGACAGAAAACTTCAAAAAGGCCTTTTCTCAGATTTGCATTCCGCGTAGAATGTGCTATGGCTTATATTTTCAAAGCCTTTTAACTACTTTTCGCAGAAAACACCATTCGAGACTAGACTAGATACCAAAGAATGATTGAATGTTTAAATTTACATATTTGCTGAGATAAAAGCTTATTTTAAGGTAAAAAAGTTTCTTATGTTTTATTACTATTTATTTAATAAAATCATTATATTTATGACTAGTGTATTGTTCTACCAAGTAAGTTGTAAATTTACTCTATACGGAAGTTTTGAAACACCCTTTTACTAGCTTTTTAATGTGTATGCCGATGTAATTAATTGTATATGTGTATATGTATAGGTGTGTGTATGAGTGTATGTGTGTATATGTATACATGAGTATTATATGGTAAAATTAAATGTTTGACTTTGTCTTCACTTTTTAATAAGCCAACGGCTGAGTGACGAACATGTTCTTGAAGTTTACAATGAACTTAACAACGAACTAAATTAATAAAAAGTAAAAATAAAAAATCTTATCAACATAGCACATTTTTAAAGATTAAATGCCAACTGGTTGTAAATAAATAAATTAATTCGGAATTTTGCGTTTAAATTTAATAAAGCATAAAAATATTAAAAAGTTCGTTATCTTGCACAAAATATTTAAAAAATAGATTTGGCACTCCAACAAAGTAATTTTATATATTTTCTTTAAAAACAAGCAGTAGATAGATAGCTTAAATGACCAATACTTCTTTAAATCTGTTTTTTAGCAGATAGTTGTAACTTACAACTACAGCATATTGTTGTTCTATTTTACCAATAAAGTTGACATAATTAAAAAAAAAACATACATTTTGATACATATTTCTTTTTTATCATAAAGGCTTAAAGCTAAAGTACCATTGTACCATGATCATCTTAACTAAAGTAGGCTATTAAACACGGGACTTTGGGGGTTTGGTGGGGATCCATATACCTTTGCAGGCAGCAAGTTCCACAGTCTAGACAAAGGTTTGAGAAGACGAAAAAAGGAATTCGAGAACACTCCAGAATCCAGGCATACATGACTACAAGTTAATTTGGAAGCTTTTGAAGAGAAATTATGTTAGATGATTTCTCAAGGCATTAAAAAATCTATAAAAGGGCGACATGTCATCTACGGTTCGTTGGTGGGCAAGAAAGAAGCGTTCTTGTAAGAATGGGATCATAGATAAGGCGAACAGCTGCACGTCTCTGGATGGAATTAGGGATGCTTAGGGTTGAGGATAAAGCCATTCCGAAGACCCAAAAAGAGTATTTCAAACAGGATCTGATTTGCGAGACATACATAGTATACAGGTTTAAAGAAGACAAAAACTTTCTGGCTCGAAAGTGAAATTTATTCTTTTTGGCAGCTGCGGTAGCTATAGATAAAATGTAATTATGCTATTAAGGTTCATTTTTGGAAGTATCTTCTACAAATATAAATGATTATTTGTTCTACAGAACCTGACCGCAGGGATGGGAGTTGACTAACTTTTTTGCTGACAGTGAAAGATCCCATTAAAGATATGTACATGACCTTGTGCGTATTTTTTAAATCAGGATTAGGGACTGTAGCCTTGGAAATAAGGATAGTTTACACGTTAGAACAAACAAAGTTGGCCAAACCGTTAAGTAAATAATCAAAGTAAAGACAATGGAAGTTTAAAATTATTTTATTGTAACCAATCATTACAATGGATTAATGAAAACCTGTCTTTTCATTATCAATTCGGAATTATTTATTTTTAAACTTAATATGCATCCCAAGCTACCCTGGCCTAAACAAATGAATATTAGAGTGAAGGGTACCATTACTAGCAAAACTACAAATTAAATTAATTGTTGTAAAAGAAAAAAAAATATACATCAGAACGAGAGTCGGTGCCAGTACTTAGGCGTAATAGTCCACAGCACAGGCCCCCTGGCATGTTGGATTACCACATACTTAATAATTCGTGAGGAACTTGGTTTCGACGAGTTCACCACACTTTTCCTCTTCGACTTTTCTCGATTCCTCCGCTTTTCCGCTCGAAAAGCCCTATATTATGGCGATTTGCCAAGGTTCTAAAAGTCACAACCACAACTTTTTTTTAGCTAAAGGTACTGCAAATTTTGTTGAAAATGTGAATTTAAACTTGTCCGACAAAAATTTGTCCGACTTTTCATGTCTACCGCTTGAAACATGCCCAAATGACAGGGTATTGAAAACCGATCAATTACATAGGTAATTTTTGGAAAAATTAATTGTAAATGATTTATAAAATACCATTTTATGTTTGTCCGACAAATTTCAAGCCGCATTTTTCAGTCCGACGCTGGAAATTGGAATTTTGACGGGGTATAAAAAGTCGTTGACCACAAACCAAATTTCTCACTTTTTTGTTTTAAATTTATTGTAGAAATAGTGATACACCTGTTCGACAATTTAGTGTCCGCTCTTACCTTCTTCAAAAAATAATAAAAACTACATAAACATAATTTTTGCAGTGTTCCGTAACACCTCGTATTAAAGCACGGACTTAGATTAACACCTTTCATTGGAAATCAGGTTCACAAAAGTTTCTATGGTAACAACAATGCAACGTACACTGTAACTGTCTCAAGTTAATCATAGAACAAAAACAAAAATTGTAGAGTAAAGTACCTTATTTAAAAATTCAAAAGGTTATAAAGAAAGTTCACAATTAAAAGTTATGCCTCAATACCAAAACATGGCCAAAGATTTTTTTGTTTTTTTTTTGAAACCTTTAAAATTTTTCTTTATTTTTTTTTATTTACCTTAAACACCTCATAATTTATTTTAAATCAAATTAACTTCGCATAATTTTGTTCAAATCTCGCCTATTTGTAACATTAAAAAGATTTTTATTTTTTTAAGGAATCAGCTACAAACTTCATATGTGTTGCAACGTTATTAAACACAACTTTAATTTTTTACAAAAATTCTTTTTAAAAAGGTAAAACATTAGTAATGATAAAATTCATATAAAAAAACGCTCTTTTAAACGGCAAAAATTTTATTTTATATATTTATTAAAAAACTGTACAAATTAAAAGACATAAAGTTACATAAAGTAGAGAGTATATTGACCATTACGAATTTATCCGTCACCGTATTAAGGATCTAAAATAAACGTTAAAATGTTATAATAATTAAAAAATGATTTAAGTAAAAAAAGTGCTTTAAAAAGTTAGGAAAATTCTATTTTTAAAATTTATGATGTTGTCAGTAATGACCGATTGATTTCTTGTGACAGGTAAAATTATTATTTTTAGTAATGGTAATGGTGATAAGTTAACTGATTTTAAGGTTTTTTGAAATTATGTTAGTAACCCAGTATTTATTTAAATTAACTGATATTAAGGCTACAAAGTTATCTTTTTTTTTTAATAATATAAAATAACTTTCTTTAATTTTTTTTTGAAAATGAAGCTTGATTTGCTAAAATACAAATAATGTAGATTATAATTTTTTTTTGTACATATAATAAATTTGTAAGTATGTGTATAAAGGTTCAAGACCATTGGCCAAAGGCAAATGCAAAAAGGAACCTGAAACATGTAATAAAAATACATACTTTAACAATTCTCCTTTTGACAGCTTTACAAATTGGTAAATGATCCAAAAAATAAAGGTAACTATGTAACCTCAATATCAGTGCATTTAAATATTACATGACTAATTTCTGCTCTTAATACTGAGTTGATTTCAAAAAACTTTAAAATCAGTTTACTTAGTACTATTCTAACTTTTAAAAATACCTAATATACCTGCCAGAACAAATTAAATTATTATTTGTGACATAACGCTATAAATTAAAAAAAAAAGTTCTCAGAATTTCCCAATTTTTTTAGGTAAAATTAAAATAATTTAGTTTTAATGTTTAATTTTACACATTTTCTATTAATTTTAATATTTTGAAAATGGTAACTGACTTGTTACTAAAACGGTAATAGGTTTTTTGATTTTAGAAGCTTTTTTTAGGTGATCTGCAAGTTCACAACGATCAATCGATTTTGTGAGTTGACGTAGAAAAATAACCCCAGACTAATAACACTGTCTAACAGAAAAATCCTCCCTATAAAAAAATCGTGTGATTTGTAATATTTGGACTTATACTAATATACAACTAACCCTCAAATGTTTTTATATTAGCCTCAGATTTCTCGGAAGGGTCTAGTAGAGGTAATAAATGGGCGACCCATTATTATGGACAGGTATCCCTTTAGTCGTTATTTTATAATCATTTAGTAAACATCTGTTGATTTTTCTTGATTAGATAGATCTACGTAAGAAAAATGTCGACGCGAATTTGTGTTAATAAAGCTGATAAATTTGTTATATTTGTGGCGAAGTTGGCCGCGAAGGGCACAAAAACCGATATCTTCACTAGTAAAAAGGCTTATGAACTGTACTTGATGTAAAGTTGGCGATCAAGATAAGTCCTGGGCCCCAAAAGTGTGTTGCAGCATGCAATTGAGAACATTGACGGGATGGCTAAAAGGTACGCATAAATCTATGCCATTTGCAGTTCCAATGGTTTGAGGGAACCTCGTAATCACGTAGATGATTGTTGTTTTTGCATGACGAATATCAAAGGAATTACTAGCAAACTAAGCGTAGCATTCAGTATCCCAATGTTCCGTCTGCAATGCGACCAGTACCCCATGACAATTCATTACCCATTCCCCAACCGCCTGAGAGTTACACGCTTGATTCGGAATCAGACTCGAAGTACTTTCGCCAGAAGCCGGACCAAGCTACATCCCTTTGGGGTTCCATTGATTTGCCCGATACACCCTGCCATTTAATCACCTCGTGAATTGAATGACCTGTCGTGACTTGACCTCCCGAAAACAAAAGCGAACTTCGGATCCCGCCCGCAGCAGTGGAACCTCTGAAAAAAGGAGTTAAGGTGTCCATCTACAGAAAAAGGGAATCTACTCTCACAAATTTTTTTGCAGCGGGACGGTGATTTAGCATTTGCCATGATATTCCTGGCCTAATGGTCGAACTGAACTTACCATATACGCCCGGATAAAATGGAGACTATTCATAGATTCGTCTAAAACAAGTCTAAAAGCTGTTTTTACTTTATAATGGAAATGAACATCCATCCGTTCCTATAGTCACCTGGTAAATATGAAAGAAATATATGACAATCTGAAGATGATACTCAGATGTATAAAGTACGAAGATCACAAATGGAATATATGTGCAGATTTGAAAGTGGTAGCGTTATTGACAGACTGCAGTCAGGGATACACAAAATACTGCTGCTTTTGTTTGAGTGGACAGCTGTGCAAGAGACAAACATTGGTAACAAAGGTTTGGCCTCCACGTGAGTGTGCAACAGAAGTTGGAGTTAAAAATTTGACCTGAGAACCGTTAGTTCAGAAAGAAAAAATATATTTACCTCCACTTCACATAAAGTTAGGATTGATCAAAAATTTGTAAAAGCACTGGATAAAAACGGAAATGCTTTCAACTATTTAAAAGAGAAATTTCCCACGTATAAGTGGAAGCCAAAATTAAAGAAGGAATTTTTGTTGGTCCTCAAATTAGGCAACTCTTTAGAAGATGCCAACTTCATGGACATTTTAAGTGACCATGAAAGACGGGCATGGAATGCATTTGAGTGTTTGCAAAAATTTTGAAACACCAAGTCAGAAAATTATCGTGAACTCGTGGAAGAACTGCTCACGGCCTATCATATTTTAAAAATGCAACATGTCCCTAAAACTTCACTTTCCATTCCCATTTGGACTTTTTTCCTGAAAATCTAGGAGCTATATCGGACGAGCATGGGGAACGATTTCACCAAGACATCGCATCGATAGAGAAAAGATATATTGGAAAGTGGAGCCCGAATATGTTAAAGGCCGACTATTGCTGGACCCTAAGACGAGACACATCCAGTCTTTCTTATAAAAGGAAGAGTTCAAGGAAATGAATATTAAAATAAAATAACACTTGAAAAATGTTTATACTGAACATAAATTAACTGTTACTAAATGTATCATACCTTTTTATTTTTTAAATTAATAAATCAGTATTAAAGTGAGTTTTTATTGAATTTGCTTAATATCAAACATGTGTCTCTCCCCATTATTGAAGGCTGATATCGAAAATCTGAAGCCAGATCTGGATTCAGCAGGCTAAAATATATAAAATCCAGCCACAATCATTCCAGGGAGGCAAAAAAGTTTAGAATGTTGGTCAGTGTAATCAGAGAATATCCATAAAATATAATAGTTCTTTAAAAAAGTAAACTTATGCAATACGTTTTAGTAAATAATTATTTCCTAGACCCTCTTAATATTCATCACGCATCAGAATATCCAAAAACCCTGGTACATTCCCGTCACGCGTCATTCTTTGGATTCGAATTGAATCGACTCGGTGCTGGGGCCCTTCTTTGCACAAAAGTAACGCCAATGCCCTTTATGCTCACGACAAACCACTCGAAAAGTTGTCTTCAGTGCGAATTTTCACACGCAAACTAGGGAGGGTAAGCTTGACATTCCAGGACTGTATTTTTTCAACTTGTTATATAAAAAATATGGAATTTCGTCTTAAATAAAGTTTTTCTGTGATAAATAAAGAAATCGTAAATTATAGATATGTTTTATACTGTGATGGCGTATCAAAAAATATTCCTTGGGTACTCGCCAAGATGGGACCGCTTCGGTCTTGGTTTCAGGGTATAGATCGTGTGCGTACACAGAATCTATTGTCTCTTACAAATTTGCAAATCGCCTTAAATAAAATAAAGAATTTTTTTTAAAACAACCTTCAAACAATCAAAAAACTTGTCAACGTTTCCCTGGCAGGTTTTCCATATTTTTCAAAATAAAATTGATCTTAAAAATTTACTAAAACTTAAATAACAGTTAAAATTATTAAATTTTAATAAAATAAACCATAAAACAAATACCAAAAGTTAGAAGTTATTAATGTATATGTTATTAAAATATTAATATAAAATAAAACATGATTTTTTTACCTTAAACTGTTTTAAATTAAAAAGTAATACTTTATTTTAACCATAATAAATATTTTGTTTATTCATATACAATTTGCATTGTAAATTTTTAAATATTAAATTTGTAGACGTTCATTGCACAGTGGATCGAGCTGAAAAAATTTTTTTATGAAATTAGCAAATCTAGATCTCTCCAAACTTTAAAGATAATCTAGCAAAGCATAAGTCTGTTTAAATATGCAGTCATAGGATGAATACTTGCGCCTCTATGGGTTAGGTGGAAACTTTTCATCCAATCTCTAAACCGTTTTTTAATTTTAAAATTTAGGGGTTTTATTTTTAATTTTTGGAAAATTTTTTAGAGGATCTTTAATTTGGCCAGGTTTGTTCATCCGCTCGGGTGTACTCTAAGCTAACCCCATTTTCGTAACTCTTTTACTCTGTAAAGCTCTACTAAGTACCTAGTTACTTAAATTAACGATTATATTCAGCTTCGTAAAAGAAGAACAATAAGGTAGCATGTTAATTTATTTTTTTAACTGTTACTTAATAAAATGTTTCTAATATTTTTCCTTTTAAAAGAAGAATTATACTTTATAAATAAAAACATTCCCCTTTTTCCTGAAAAAGGATTATGGAGATACATTTGGCAACATGGATTTATCTGTACACTGGTTATTAAGCAGGGGCCGCACATGCGCGGCAGTCGGCGAACTGCGAATGCTCGCCAACTACCGAATATGCGGGCATTGCCCTAGCATTATTTGGATAGAAGTTGGGAGAATGACCATCTACAATAACCGATATACGTCGATTAGAAAGGAAACTGGAGTTCCAAAAACAAAGCTTAGGCGGAAGACCGTAGGAAGAAGATTTGTTAAGAAGCCCATTATGCCATACCTGATTAAAAGTTTGAATGTCAGCAACGTAGAATTTACCAAAAAACTCAAGGACTTGTTCCAGTTGTGTGAGACAAAGAAAAGAAGATCGCTGTGGTTTTTTGTGAGAATCCATACTTCTGTCTTTAAAAAATTTTTGGTTTTTTCCCAAATATTTAAGATTTAAATAATAAATTTTCCATTTTTTGCAAACAACAGAAAGAAGAGATATGGTTAAAAAAGGGATTTTTTTTTAGGTTTTCTGTTAGTAAAAGGGCAACTTCCTTTGTTGTAGGTTAAGTGTAGTTAGGGAAAATGGGCATACACACAAAAAATCTAAAATTGTTTTAACTCCGCGTGTTGAGATAGGTGATTTAGTAGATACTGCATTTAAAGAAATCTGCATCCCTCACAGTCCCAGCAAAACAGGTTCTGCAAAATTATGCAATTTTTTTTAAGGTGTCGATTAAAATTTGATTGTTTTAAAAAATTTACATTTGGAACAGAAAAACGACCTTATATAAGTTTCCACCAAGGACTAAAAAAAAAACATTAAGAACATATTATTAACCAAATCAACCTTACTGCAACAAAGAGAAGTAAATAAAACGTCACGAATTTCATTGTGGTGTTTATTCGCTTATGTGTACCCTATAGCTAACCCCGTTTCTACATCTATCTCTTTTGCTCTTGTATCGCAATAGCCGCCTGGGATCGGTGGTCAATGAAATGACAGGGTTTGTGTATTCAAACAACCTTCTAAAATTTTTTATTTTTATATAACATTAAAAAACTTTTTTCCTTTTTTAAATATCAAAGGGCCCTTTGTAGCATATTTGTATCCCTAAATTTTTTGGGGTTATTCTTCATTTTGTAAGAACATTAAAAAAAATTAGGGTTACTTTTTTTCTTAATTTTTAAATAGGCCTATCTCTGATTTATTTGAAATTACTCTGTTACCTCACTGCCTTTTAGTCCATGTTTTTGCCTGTTTTACCCCAATGCCTCCCTTGCTAATATTAGGTCTGTATTAAGATTAAATTTTACTTTTAAATTGCGCCGTACTTCAAAACTTTGCGAAGTTTTGCTTTGTTTCCGTGCATTTATTTACTCTTTGAGGCGCTTTCCAAATAACAATAGCAATAAAGAGTTTTTGGAATATTTTAGATTTTAAACCGCAGATGTCTGTTTGTCTTATTAAAGAATGCTTATTACGTTTTATAGGTTTTGTAAGCATATCGGAACTACAGTCTTGATATTGTGATTTTGGTTTTATAATAAAAGATATACGGTATACAATAAATACTTAAATTTTTAATTTTTTAATTTTTTTTTTTTGGAGAAAGTTTAAAAATTAAAATATTAAAATGGATAAATACCAAATTACAATATTCTAGAATTAACTAAATAATTTAAATCTATATTTAAAAATTAAAACTTTATCAATTCCTAGGTCTTTCTGGGTTGTACCTAGTACCGATGCTGCATTACCCCGTTGCACAGCTAAACCAATTCTTTGAGTAATAAAACTTCGAGATTTTTTGCATATTTCTTTTTGCAAATTTTATTTATAAAAACCTTAGCCTTATTACCCTCATCAAACAAAAGTTTTCACAGCAAAAGTAATAAAGATAAAGCAGTCTTCAAGCTTTTTATATTTTAAATGTTTTTTAAACTCGGAAGACGAGAAGCCGCACCTACTAAATTAGAAGTTTTATCCAGATAGGATTTTGCAATTACCTAACCCAGTCTTGAAGAACGCCCTGCACTTTTTTGCAGCTTAACCCATCTAGGCCATAAATATCAGCATTTTCGCTACAAACGCAGGTGTGCTGTCCACATAAAGGCAGACCAAGTTTGGCTCAAGACATAAATTGTGATATTAATTTTTTTTGGTTACAAAGCACTCTTCCAGTAAAATTTGGAGGTCTCGGAATAAGAGATTCACTCACCCTGTCTATTTCTGCCTTTTTAGGTTCTGTTAATGACATATCAGATTTACTTTCCAAAATTTTACCTTTCTATATTCTTGCGGCAGTAGATGATGACTTCAGCAATTGTTTTGTAAAATGGTTATCTGTTTGCAATCTTCAAAATTAACCACAAAAATTACCAAAAAACAAAAATAATTTAACTTTTTGATTTGCCAAGGTCGTCACAAATATATTACAAACATACGCCAGACAAGTGAAGATAAGGCATGTCTACTTGCTCTTCAGGCCGATGAAAGTAATGCTTGATTAACGCATTTCCATCTTTGTCCTTGGGAAATTTGTTGATAACAAAACATTTTATATTTCCAATACTTAAATTAGTTATAAAACCCACCAAAAATACTTATGTAAAATAAGGTATTCTTCCTCCTCCTTCCTAAAATTATACCAAGTTCTTTCCACAATTTTGTTATAGTCTTTTTATCTTGGACACTATTTAACTGATCTGTCTGTATTACTATTTTTTTTGTTTCATTAATAGAGACAGATTTTTTATATTACAGGCAGATCAGTAACAAACTTGCTATGTCAAAAAGAGTGAAACAAATTGTGGATAGAACTAGTTTTTCCTTTAGATGTCAGTATTTTAACAGGATGATATTTTTGAATAGGAATTTTGCCTTTATTTAACATTAGTGTTTTTGGATGGATCTCTTCTCTTTTTTAAGTTCAATGAATTAAAAAAAAAGGGGAAATTCTGCTTTTTTACAACCATACATGTAATATTGACATAACTCTAATGAACGTTTAAAAGTGTCACATTACTTACGTCTACTTCCCCCTTTCATTTCCCTCAACCATTTCCTCCACTCATTTCCAACAATCGTGTTCTTCCCCCGTTTTTCTTACTCTTTCAATAAAGTAAACTATTAATGTAATACCTTTATTTAATGTTTCCTAAATACAATCAACAAGGCAATTAACAACAAAAATTAAACAAATTATCTCATATTATTTGTTAAAATTTATGGTCAAACTTGACTTATTGTAGGCTTTAATCAAAATATTAAAGAGCCACCCTGATGATTTGAAGTTTCACTGCAAGATAATGTTATTTCTTGTCAATTATCAGGTCTCGTAATATTTACAGGAGGTAGAAAGCTTAAATTGCTGTAGGAGGACGATGCCAAAGTTGTTGAAGATATAATGTTTGCGGTTTTGGTTTGGTTAGCTACAGATGCATCCACATAACTTTTAGCAAGTGTATGGAACCCTTAGCGTTTCAGCTGCAAAATATCTGCTTCGCTATTAACCAATTCTAAAAGCATGACCTGTGTACGTTTTCGCCTGGGTTTACCTGAAAAAATTCTTTTACAATTTTTATCCATTTTATGCCAGTCATCATAAAAATCTACTTTTATAACTTTTTGTATCCGGAATTTTAATGGAAATTCTCCTTTCTAAAATATCAATGTGCATAGTTTTTATTTTTTATAGTGCGTCAGTGCGGCATGCTCCAGATACACCTATTATAAACGCAACCCAATAATGAGAAAAATAATTAAAAACAAGAAAACTTGAAAAAAAGTCTTACCCTGATGAGAAGAAATTCATTGGTTAGGAAATCCTTTATATTTTGTCTGGTAAAGATAGCAGATTTCTTTGAAAAAAAACGCATGGACTTTATTAACTTTGTAAATAAGAGTCAAAACTGGCCCAAATCGAGTTTACGGGTGTTTTCCAACCGACCTGGAGCTCAGGAACGCCGATGAACGTCATCTCCGTGGGACTCTCCCAAACTGCATGCTGGGAAGGAAAGAGGAAGGGTCGCTGAATTCAAATATGGCATCGGCGAACACTACCCGGATACCTGGTGCACCGAAACCTGTACGCGGACCTCATCTCCGAGGTCCGAGTTTTCCATTACACAATCGAAAAAGACAAACCAAAAATCGTTATGGGGGCGCTAAATCCAAATTTCACGGCGGAAACGACCCCCCAAACCCCTGGTGCATCGTAACCTGGCCCTGAAAGTCATCTTCGTGAAACTCTCACAATATTTAAGCAGGGAAGTAGAGAAACTCGGCGCCCGGAGTTTTTTTGAGACGCTGAATTCAAATGTGGCATGGGCAAATACTCCCGAACACCTGGTGCTCCGGAACCTGAATGTGGACGTCATCCTCAAGAATTTTCCTGACAAGATCGCCAAAAACAACCACCAGGTGTCCGTAGGTTCCGTAGGTCCGCCGTGTAATTCCGATTCAGCGCCCCAAAAAAACTCATAACGATTTTCGGTTCGTTTTTTCGATTGTGTGAAAAAAACCCTTGGAGATGAGGTCCGCGTCCAGGTTCCAGTGCACCAGGTGACCAGGGTAGTGTTCGCCGATGCCATATTTGAATTCAGCGACCAAAAAAACACCCAGTCGTTGAGTTTCTCTCCTACACCACGTGAATTTTGGGTAGTCCCACCGAGATGACGTTGATCGGCGTTCCTGAGCTCCAGGTCGGCTGTGTGTCAATTTGAACATCATAATGGTGATCAGCGACCTCAAAAGCCGTCTTAAAAATGAATTTTCAAATGTATTTTTGGCTGCAGCAATGCAATATGCGCTTTGTATAAGTCACAAAGGAGGTCCATTTTTTACAAAAAAATTTTGAAAGCGAATGCAAAAAACCGCATTCCGATCCGTCTTAGTGCAAAAAATTCAGAACTTTTGGTCCTTTTTAATGCTTTATTGCCTCGACTTTAATGCCACAAACAATTATAGTTTTTACTTAAGACGCACAAAATAATGTAAATTGTTGGTAATAGGTTTGGATGCTCGCTTACTCGAGCGGGCGTCCATCGAACAAAAATTTTATGCTATATAAATGAACAGTTTCCAAAGTTATAACAATGGTTACAGTAATTAGGAAGTATTTTCGTAGAAAATAGGCAATTTTTTTTAATAAATATTAATATAGTTTTTTTGCTGTATAATAATAAAATTTTAATTATGTAAATTTTTACTTTGGATGTTAGAACGTCTTTGTGTGTCTGTTTGTTTAAAATTAAACATGGGATTTTCGAATTTAATAATGTACATAAATATTATAAAATTCCAAATCGAAGTGAGTGGCAGCAACCCGATCTGCCCAGCACGGTCGGAGACACATCTGGTATACGGATGGTTCCAAAATTGAGCAGGGAACTGGAAAGGGCGTGTACCGTGTAATGAGGAATTCCCAATTCTCTATTTTACTAGGAACACACAGCTCTGTATTCCAAACAGATATATATGCTTTACTGCACTGTGCAAAAGAAAATAACAGGGGGGCTTATAAAAATAAGCGGATCTGCATAATAACTGACAGCCAGGCGTCACTAGGGGCACTAGCAAACCCCAAGGTAACGTCCAGGTTGACATGGAAATACTAAAAACAACTAGAAGTCTTGGGGGAACCCAACATGGTAACTTTCATGTGGGTACCAGGACATTCGGGAATAAAAGGCAATGAAAAAGCGGATGAGCTAGCGAAACATGGATCATCCACACCATATTTTGGACCAGAACCTGCTCTTGGAGGAAGTGACCAAAACCACAGCACGAGGGCAAACCAGGAAATGGATCCGAAAAAAATAGGAAAAATACTGGGAAAACATCAGTAGAAAAATACATGGAAAAAGCTTCATAAGGGACCCATCCAAAAGAACGAAGGAAGAACTACTCAGACAAAGTAGGAAAAGACTTTGCATAACAGTAGGGTTTTTAACAGGGCACGATAACCTTAGAGGACACCTAAACAAGATAGGCTTATATAATGGGGACTCCGGTTGCAGAATGTGCGACGAGGGGGAAGAAACAGCATACCATATACTGTGCGAATGTGAAGCGTTAAATCACACGTTTAATCAAAAGATAGGCATTATTTGGGCAACCAAAAATGAGCTCATAGAAATAGAAAAACCAACCAGTGTCGACTTCATACAGATTTGTAGAAGAAACAAGACTAATGGAAGGATTGGTATAAAAGATAATGAGAGATTAAGCACAAAAAGCCCAAATGTCCACGCTGCCTCCGGTAGTAAATCAAGACGGCTCCCAGGAAGAAGAAGAAGAAAAAGAAGTAGAATCCCAAAGAAAACATGCTAAATCATTAAATGGTGTTAATTTCGCATTCGTTTGGAAGTTTATATCAAAAAATCTTGGCTTCTTAAATACTGAGATCTAAAATTAATATTTATTTATATATATATATATATATATATATATATATATATATATATATATATATATATATATATATATATATATATTTTAAATATTGAAAAAATGAAATATAAAACTTCATAAAAGATTCAATATTTAAGCCCATAAAATCCACGATACGAAATAATTCCTTTTAAATAAATTCGACATTATTGTGCGCTGTAGACGGGGACATTTCAAATGCAAAGCACGCCTTGATCCAGCCTCGAGTGACAGCCCTAACAAAGGCTTGTTCGCGCGTTTAGGGTCCTTTTACCCCACGCTCACGCGGCGGCTCTGCTATTTAATAAACCTTTTGCGATTTAGAAGTTTTTGGGAATTTGGTTCACTGTGACTGTTTTATTTACTTAATATTATAAATTTAAAAATATTTATACACTTTAGTCCAAACTAGGTGTTTAATAACGGTTTGTTCGATAAGTTTTCTCATTCGTAGAAGTTTTTTGTACAGCGTCGGTGCTGGCACTACTGCATTATCTGACTTTCAAGTTTTGCTCATAACTTGAAAAAATGGATTAAACAACTAAGAACTCGTCTAATATTGTTTGGGATCATATAGCAACTTTTATGAGGAATAAAATTTTCTGACAATTTATAAATAAAACAGTTTCCATTCCTTGCATACTTAATGGTCCACGCTGTATGCTATACAGACTATATGTTCTGAGCAATCTAGGCGCATGGTAGTACACTAGGCCAGGTTGCCACCTGGCGCACAAAGTGTGTATATTTACAAAATGTTACAGCGAATTTCTCCCCGTTATCATTTGACCTAAAGGCATAAGATTTGGCATAAAAATTCACATAAGTATCTTAGTTACCTGCAAAAAAATAGAGGAAGTTGTGCAAGTGGTTTCTGAGATATTTGATTTTGGAAATCGACCATTTTACTACTGACCCATTGACTCATGAAAATTATGAGGCCTTTTCCGAGAAAGTAGAAACTTAAAATTTGGTATATACCTAAGTAAGTTCTTTTTTGACATAACATTTTTTTTTACTGATCTGTCTCTATTAATAAATAAAACTGTCTATATTAATTAAAGAAGAACATTGATTAATTCAGATGGATTAGTAAACAACTTGCCAAGTCAAAAAAGAGTGAAACAAAATTGTGGGCGAAACTTGGTTCAATTTTAGATCTCAGTACTTTAAGAGGCCAAGATTTTTTGATATAAATTTCCAACCAATGCGAAATTAACACCATTTAATGATTCAGTATGTTTTCTTTGGGATTCTACTTCTTCTTCTTCTTCTTCTTCCTGGGAGCCGTCTTGATTCACTACCCGAGGCAGCGCAGTCATTTGGTCTTTTTGTGCTTAATCTCTCATTATCTTTAATACCAATCCTTCCATTAGTCTTGTTCCTTCTACAAATCTGTATAAACTCGGTTGGTTGGTTTTTCTATTCCTGTGAGCTCATTTTTGGTTGCCCAAATAATGCCTATCTTTTGATTAAATGTGTGATTTAACGCTTCACATTCGCACAGCATATAGTAGGCTGTTTCTTCCCCCTCGTCACACATTCTGCAACCGGAGTCCCCATTGTATAAGCCTATCTTGTTTAGGTGTCCTCTTAGGTTATCGTGCCCTGTTAGAAACCCTAATGTTATGCAAAGTCTGTTCCTAGTTTGTCTGAGTAGCTTTTTCTTCGTTCTTTTGGATGGGCCCCTTATGAAGCTTTTTCCATGTCTTATTCTACTGAGGTTTTCCCAGTATTTTTCCTATTTTTTTCTGATCCATTTCCTGGTTTGCCCTCGTGCTGTGGTTTTGGTCACTCCCTCCAAGGGCAGGTTCTGGTCCAAAATATGGTGTGGATGATCCATGTCTCGCTAGCTCATCCGCTTTTTCATTGCCTTTTATTCCCGAATGTCCTGGTACCCACAGGAAAGTTACCATATTGGGTTCTCCCAGGATTTCTAGTTCTTTTTGGTATTTTCATGTCAGCCTGGACGTTACCTTGGGGTTTGCTAGTGCCCCTAGTCACGCCTGGCTGTCTGTTATTATGCAGATCCGCTTGTTTTTATAAGCCCCCTGTATTTTCTTTTGCACAGTGCAGTAAAGCATATATATCTGTTTGGAATACAGAACTGTGTGTTCCTAGTGAAATAGAGAATTGGGAATTTCTCATTTCACTGTACACGCCCGCTCCAGTTCCTGCTCGGTTTTGGAACCATCCGTATACCAGATGATGTCTCCGACCGTGCTGGGCAGATCGGGTTGCTGCCACTCACTTCGATTTGGAATTTTTACCTCAAAGTTTTTGTTAAATGAGTATCAGTTGGTCTGTTCCCAGGTCCAGGATGTTGCCGCCAACCCGATTATTTATGTTGTTGCTTCCCAAACTAGCGTAGACACCAGTTGGTTTTTGTTGCAGTCGGAAGTAGCCCATTTTTGCCTCTCCCATCACTATGATGGTAAATAGTGGAGGTCTAAGATTATAAATATACCAGTCAAGAAACCTAGTATGTCATTTATGACAAAACGTCATAAGTTTTAAAAAACTTTTAGAATTTCCTAATTTTAAAATTCAAAATGTTCGATTTTTTTTCTTTTAATTTTATCTTGACAACGGTGGCCGATTTGCCATCGAAACGTAGATTGGTGTTGCAAGTCCAATGCAAGTTCATATAGGTCAATAGGGTTGAGCAGGCGTTATGCCCCGGGACCTGTACCGAAGTGGTTCCATTTTCCAAAAAAATGTAAGCGAGTAGTTCCAAAGAAAACATACTGCAACATGAATCCGCACCAAAAATATAAAACATAGTGATTTGCAAAGCAATTAACGATTACATCAAAAGAATTTCAAGTGTTAAATAACAAAAGGGTTTAAATATTTTTAACCTACCGAAAAAAACAGAGGGAATTTAAATGAAAATAAAAGAAGCTGTCACTTTTAACTGATACTAAAAAATTAATAACCCGAATTTAGTTACGCCCAAATGAGCTTTAGTAAAAAGAACGACGTCAAAGTCATATTTTATTCTCTCGCATTTTATTTGGAAAATGTGGGGCAGAAGAAAAAAGAAGGGGTTTTTCATCAACGTGATGGATGGCTATCTTGTGTGTGCCGTTTAATGATAGCATTTTATTTATGGCCCTTTATAATATTTTGCACCAGATGTTGGCGGAAACAAAAAAGAAGCTTTTTACTAATGACTAGAGATACTTTTTATTTTATTTAGTCGGTTTTACAGGATTTTGTAAATTGGTTATAGGGATAATACTTCTCTTAATTGCGAATATGTTCTACTGGGTAATTTAAATTTGTCCTCCATTATTGGGATCTCGGAAACTACAGGAGGCGAAGTTTATTAAATTGGGTCGAAATTGCGCATTTATGAGACTGAAAATATGCAGTTTAAAAAGTTTTAAGATTTTAATTATTTCCGGAGATATCCAAAAAATCCAAAATTTTGGTAAATGATTTTAATACTTTATTTTAAAAGGAAATTTTTAAATAATTCGCACATTTATTTTGCCACTTTTCCACGCTATTTAATAACGCTTTCAGAGTTTACATTCAACGTTTCGTCCCATCATTAGTTTTCTTAGTTGAATAACCTTCTGTAGTGTTGTGGCGAAATGATGTATCTAACAGTTTTCTTTGGGTAATTGCTAAAATGGAACCGCTTCGGTTTTGGTCCCAGGATGTCGATTTGTAAAAAGTAATGGGACACAGAGCTACAGCAAATTCCCTAGGTCAAAATAATGCAATTTACGTAAACTGGCCTTATTCCAAAGTTGATAATTACTAAGATACAGGGTGTCAAACTTTTAATTTTGTTTTCGTTTTTTCGTAATAATTTCTTAACAAAATGACAGCGGTACAAAATTGGGTATCTGGGAGTTTTTTAAGGCGAAAAATTCGAATTCGTCCGTGCTTTAGATGTTAAGAGTAGAGGGCTCCAGCTACGGCCTACCCTGCTTGTTTTAGATGGTATAACTTTTTTTAAGCTTAGTTTATTGACCTGTTTATTAAAAAATAAGTAACTCTAATTCTCCCTACATCAAAAATGTATGCCCTATTTAAGTCTCTAGAAGCAACTGTTTTCGAGATAAACGCACTTTAAAGGACCCAGCAATTTTCCTATGGAAACCGGATTTTGGCCAATTGTTTTTAAACTTTGCAAAGTAATAGTTCTCAACACGCTGATCAAAAGTCTTAAAGGGCACAAAACCCGAAAACTCCTCTAACCCTCTCAATATTAGCCCCAAAGGTCACTGGGGATTTGGGGACTTTTGAGGATGATTTTGGGGGGTTAGAGAGGTTTTCGGGTTTTGTACCTTCGGGGACTTTTGATCGGCGTGTTGAGAACTATAACTTTGCAAAGTTTTAAAATAATTGGCGGAAATCCATGCTCCCTGAAAATTGCTGAGTTCTTTAAAGTGGGTTTATTTCGAAAACAGTTGCTTCTAGAGAATTAAATAAGGTACACATTTTTAATGCCGAGGACATTATAGTAACTTATTTTTTAATAAACAGGTCGATATACTAAGCTCAAAAAAAGTTATACCATCTGAGGATTTCTGAAAGGGATTCTTTAATAGCTAACAGTTTAGCAGAAAATGTGCGTCACAGAGGGTTGAGTATATAGTTTTTTAAGGAAGATGTTGTCAGTCATCAGTATAGGCAGTATAAAACATTTTTGACATAAAAGTAGGGTTAATCTAAAGTATATAGGAAACATACATATACAGGGTGTCCCAGAATATGTGGGCAATCTCTCGGAATCTAATAGAAAACCTAAAAATATTATGACAAGTTCCCATAAACTTTTTTCCTATGACCCTTCCCTACGGAGATACAGGTACATAACGGACACCCCTGGAAATCGTGTTTATTTAAATAACTTTTAAAATACTAGGTGTAATTTAATATTTTTTTTTAGATGATGGTTACTAGATAAGTCTTCTTAAAATGAACCCATTAAATCATATTTGGCTTATTTAGTTTGCCAGGGACGAACTAGGTCTGACAGAATAATACCAATTTTTTTAACACCCTGTATGATAAAGGCTCAACAATATTATTTTTGGATAGCTTTGAGCTTAAACTAAAAAAAGGTACTCTTGATTGACATCAATAAAATCAACTGTTTACGAGAAAATAAATATCATGGTTGATTTTTTTTTTACATTATACAGAGTGTTTTCTAATTGTTTGTCAATATTTAGGGAGGCAATTTTTGAGTTCATTTTAAAAAGAAAACTTCATATGAACGTATGTCTTAAACGTCTTAATTTTTGAGATACAGGGTGGTAAAATTTTCAAAAATAAATCATTTATTATTAATATCTGTAATACCACTTTAGAGATCTTAATAAAATTTGGCGTAAATGTACTATTTATCAAGAAGCATTTTTTAGTGTACCACATTTTTTTTATATCCACCAGTGGCGTTCGTACAGAATTTGACCTGCCTATTTTGGCAAATAAAAAAAATGCGGTACACTAAAAAATGCTTCTTGATACATAGTACATTTGTGCTAAATTTCATTAAAATATTTAAAGTGGTATTACAGATATTAAATATAAATGATTTACTTTTAAAAATTTTACCACCCTGTATTTCAAAACTTAAGACGTTTAGGACATACGTTCATATGAAGTTTTCTTCTTAAAATGGACCCAAAAAATTGCTTCCCTAAATATTGACGTACAATTAGAAAACACCCTGTATACTGTAAAAAAAATACCAACCATGATATTTTATTTCTTATAAACAGTTGATTTTATCGATGTCAATCAAGAAAACCTTTTTTTTTAGTTTAAGGTTAAAGCTATCCAAAAATAATATTGCTGAGCCTATATCATACAGGGTGTTAAAAAAATTGCTATTATTGTGTCAGTGCTAGTCCGTCCCTGGCAAACTAAATAAACCAAATATGATTTAATGGGTTCATTTTAAAAAGACTTATCTAGTAACCATCATATTAAAAAATTATTAAATTACGCCTAGTATTTTAAAAGTTATTTAAACAAAAACGATTTTCAGGGGCGTCCGTTATGTACCTGTATCTCCGTAGGGGAGAGACATAGGAAAAAAGTTTATGGAAACTTGTCATAATATTTTTAGGTTTTCTATTAGATTCCGAGAGATTGCCCACATATTCTGGGACACCCAGTATAAACAGATATTTGAAATTTAAATCACTAACCCAGTAATATTTGAGAAGAAAATTGTAATAAGGGTATTTGATAAAATAAAAATAATTTGTTCTGATCAATTTTTTTAACTAAAATATTTAAATTTAAGACAAAATCAAAATAGACCTATTACAAATTATTGTTTTAGGCACTCCTGGATTATCAAATAACATTTAATAAATAGGTAATTAATTTAATATGTTTACTATATTTCAAACAAAAATCACAAATTTTGCTTTAAAAATCTGGATTATACTAAGATTTTTAATAACGAAATGTCATAAATGCCATTAATTTTTTTGTGACGGGTACATCTATTATTTCTAAATAAAAAAATAATTATAAGTTAATTGATTTTAGGGTCTTCTAAAACTACCTATCCATTAAGCAAGAGCAACCAAGTATAAACACAAAAATACTTTCTTTAATTTTAATTTTTTAAAAGAAGGTTCCTCTGCTAAAACATTAGGAGCGTTCCGGTTTATTCTGTGACTATTATTAAATGTATGAATGCTGTTTTATGTGTTTCAAATGTATATTATTGCACACAAACAGATTTCAAGCAAAGGTAAGCTATTGGTAAAACTAAATCAACGTTCTTACTAATACTATTTTTACCTTCATAGATCCTGTACACCGGGTGTTGCTCCGCCGAGCGGGACATAGGGAATCCCATGTAAATTTTGAAGTAGTCAAATATTGGCTCCCCTAATTATTTTAGAAAAAAATGCTATTAGGATTTATTGAAAAGCACAATAAGTTCCAACCAAAATGAAAATTTGAGCATTTTCCACCAAGCAGTAAAGAGTAAACTGCTTAAATACTTCTGCAAAAATTCTCATTATGCACCCTGTACTCTAGAAATCAATAATAAAAACACCATATCGATTTATCAGTGACAATTTAGATCATTAATTTATAATGTCATTGCCAAAACTGAACAATTTTATACAGGAATTTCAAAAAGAATCCTCGCATTTCATTTTAGTTTACAGCTAATTCCAACACATGCACTCACAGTTACGCAAGACAATAAAACAAATTTGTCTACACTTAGAAATCAATTTATGACGAAAATATTAGGATTTAATCAAATGCTCAAATATTCCTCCATTAACTGCCAGACAATAACCCAAACGATTATAAAATTTTCATTTCTTACGTTGGCTAGTTGGTACATCGATATTCTGGCACATTCAGCGGAAATAGCATTCCTTAGCTGGTCTAAATTTTCATATTTTATTGGTATAAAGCTTAGTTTTTAAATGTCCCCATAGAAAAAAATCGTTTGGCGAAAGATCAGTAGACCTGGCTGGCCAAGATATTGCGTGGTTCGGGCCTATGATGTCGTTATTAAATGCGTTGTTCAAGTATTCGCGCACTGGTACTGTGTGCTGGGCAGCCATCCATTTGATACCAAATCTCTTGATCTTCACGAGCAAGGTTGTTCAAAGCAGGCAAAATTTGTTCCTCTTAAAGTTCCAGAAAGTACTCCGCATTCAAATTTTGGACAAGGAAAAATGGTCTAAGGATATGGTCGCCGAAAATTCCCGCCAAAACATTAGTTTTTTGTGGATATTGAGTCCTTCTCTCAACAAATCGATTTTGATTTTCGTTACTCCAGTACCGGCAATTTTGAATGTTGGGTTCGTTGTTCAATGTAAAAGTGCATTCGTCAGTAAAGCAAATATTTTGTAAAAAACCTCTGTCAGTGTTTGTCCTCTCCATCATCTCAAAGCAAAATTCCGTCTCTTAATTCTTGGTGTCTTTCGTACTTGTAAGCGTGGTATTTATATCTTTTTAAAATTCGAGATATTGTGGTGTGGTCTTGTCCAGTAATGCCCTCCAGTTGTCTCGTGCTAATGTTTCCTTCGGCCTCCTCTACACAAAGTATCACGTCTAAATCCCTCTCGTTTTGTACAATTTGTCTCTGATTTTTCACGTCGATTTTCTTCCACATTTGCAATTATTGTTACTGTGCCTTTAGTTTCAAATTTTTTTATCGTCCGTTCATTGTGATTCTTGGTATTGGCTATTGGGAAAATAGGCTGCAAACATGTCCGCTACTCTTCGATAACTATTTCCCTGATAAAACATTTTATAATAGTGATTTTTCTTGATTTGAGTAGTTCATTACTTAAAAATGATGTGACATTGATCTGACAACTTGAGAGTAAGAGGTTAAATAATTTTTCTGGTATTTTATTATAAACTTCTAATAATACAGGGCCCGTAAGAAGATAGGAGATTCGTAACTTATTTTAGCATTTATCTCTTAGCTGGCGGACTAAGAAGAGCTGAAATTTGTACACTGGGTGCAACTTTTCGTGCTCTTTAAAAAATCCTAATAATATTTTCTTCTAAAATAATTAGGGGAGCCAATATTGGACCACTTCAAAATTTACATGGGATTCCCTATGTCCCGCTCGACGGAGCAACACCCGGTATGTGTTTTATCTATAAAAGAAATATCATATTCATAAAATATAATGCAAATCTTAAATATCGCCTATACGAATGCTAACTTTATAATTTTAATAATTTCCTTCCCAAAAATAAACACAGATTTAACACAACATTTGTCAAAAACAATACAAAGCGACATTCTTCCCGAACGCTTAGCCGCAATTCCAGGAACAATTTCTTCCAGGTTATTTCCTTCTAATAGGGCGTGAGCTACTAATTATTCCTCTGCAAAAAGTCCATAACTCACGGATAATTAGCAAAAAACTGCCTTTTGACGCGTCTGTTTCTCTTTCGGGGCATATGGCGCAAAATATCATTTATAAAGGACATGAATAATGTGTAGCTTATTAAATGACAGACATCTATCTATCATGTCGAGAAAAACCCTTTTACATCTACGAGGGTCTCGTTAATTCTTTACTGGATAATATAGCGTGTTTTCGTTATTTAAAGTACTATTTTTCTATTGGTAGTGCGAAAGTTGCATCAATTTTAAGAAAATTGTATAACATTTGTCATTTTGTTATATACAGGATGTCCAGACAATTTGGTTATATCTGAAATTGCTTTTTTTTATAAAGGTCAAAATTTTTAAGAAATATTGGTTTTTCCTAAACTTCTTAGAAATGTGCTGATTGATGCCAGACTTGCTTAAAGCCTATATACAGTCATAAAAAACGCATATAAGTTTTAGAAGGAGAGGAACCTTACCTTATTTTTACGTAAAACCGGCTTCTGTAGCTGATTTTTGTTGGGGGTTATAACTTGTCATAGGTTATTAAAACAGTGAGACATTGGCAAATTAACAAATTGATTATCTTCTAAATATCTCAACAAAGCCGCACCTTGTCCAGGGGTTAGGACGACCGAAACCAATTTTGCTTTTTACTTTTAACTTTGCACACTATTTAATCCTTTTTAATTCCTGATAGTTGACCGCGTTTTCATTTTTTAATGACGTGCGGTCAGTAAAAAATGAAAATGCCATGTCAACTATCTGTCATCCAGATAAAACCCTTGTGGATATTGGTAAGGTGTATGCAGATATATTTCGTTGAATTTTGACGGCAATAAAATCTAAATTATCTTTTGGGTCATAAACAGACCCGAAAACTGTAATATTGGCGGTCAGAGCCGGAATTTGTAATTTAATTTAAAGTAAAATGAAAGAAATACCGTTGGCTTTTGCCACCATAAATAAATCATAGCATTAAGCCCCAATGTGTAAGGTCCGACCTTATCAGGGTCGGCTTGAGAATGAGATTAAATAGAATTTTAAATGAAACTTACTAATTGAATAATGAATAATATTTTATTGGCAAAGGGTTAATAACTACCGAAAAACGAGTTTAATAAAATGTAAGCTAGACACATAAATAAAACTATTATTAGAATAGGAGCATAATATAAAATACAAAAATTTGCTAATTTATTCTAACTTACTCTAAATTAAGTTCGGTTTCACTATCACTATCATTGTCTAAACTTATTATTAATGGCTGAACATTAGTATTCATAGACACGTAAGAATTTTTCACCTTTATAACATGCTGTATGGAGTTTTTCCAACTATCAGCAGTAATATCATTTACTACACTTTTTATTAATTCCACTACAGATGTATTTAATGTTGGGGAAGTATTATTTCTTCGAACATTCGATTTTAATTGATGCCATATATGTTCAATCGGGTTAAAAACACAATAGTACGGAGGTAGACGCAACACTGTATTGCGAGTTTATCACATACATATTCTTTATTTATTTTAAAAGCTTTTAATACTTCTAAGGGGTCTCGCTTTGTGTAAGTCTCTTTAAAATATATATTATTATCTAACATAAAATTTTTAATTTCTGCTTTAGTACTATTGGAACTAGGCAACTTGACTACTTGACGACTGTGATAACTAGCATTATCCATAATTATAACACTATTTTTAGGAATATTTTTAAGAAGCCGGTATTTGTAATTATGCGTGTCTTGGTGGTAATCCAGAGAAGAATCTGCTATATTTTTAGCTGACGGCAGCAGACAGTTCGGAACGAAGACATTTTCTGAGCCTGCATGTATTATTGTTATCCTCTTGCCTTTATTTGAGGGTGCTTTGTTGTTACAATTTCTTGAGGAGTCACTCCAACCTTTTTGTGCAGTATCATGAGTGTCGAACCCTGTTTCGTCAAGGTCGATTTTTATCCCCATATTGTCTTATAGCAATTAAAAATCGATAACGCCATTCCCGTAAACGTTAAGATTCCATTATTGCTTGACGTTTATTAATTCTTTTCTTAGGGAAACCAAAGTAGGTATTGTTTGTCCTTCATACATTTTATAATTTTTTCTTCTTAATAGATCCAAATCACTTTCATCCACACATTTCAAGGAGCCGGAGTCACTTCGCTTTTTCCTGGAAGTTATGGGTTTTCGTATTATATCCCCAACTGTAGACAAAGGTGTTTTTGTCAAAGTACACGTCTCGGCTACAGCATCGCCAGAGCTAAAATCTCTTGATAGCAAAGACTGGTATACATTTTCGATTATTTCTTTGGCATCGGAACTTAAATGCTTTCTTGTAAAGGTGTTACTACAAGATGGCCCACTATCAGAATCGGCCCATGGCTGCCACATTTTTGCGCTATATATGTAACGAAAAAAATCACTTGCTTAAATCACACAAATAGTAACGTAAGTTAACTCGTAAACAGCTTAATAAGAACTGAAATTATGACACTCAATTTCCTTCTTATATTAGATCCTAGGAAATAACCTGCTCACCCTTTAATCACCACAAATATAGGTAAATAAATCAAATAAAACTTAGTACAGGTAATAAATCAGTACGAATTTTAATGTCTAGGGATTAAAAAAAAACAAGTTATTAAAGATAACAGACTTAAAACCATAAAACTTTAGTTAGGACTATTATATTATATTTAGATATTTGGGCAGTGCAGTTTAATTATATGCACTGATGACAAATGTTCAAAAAAATTAAAACAAATTATGGTTTTTCACAGAAATTACAAAATATAATTCTTTTTAGTGCGATAGTTAACAAAAAAAAAGACAATGTCGATCGTTTTTCAAATACCAAATAGGCATATCGCAGTTTTTTTTTTGTATTTAGTTATATCATAGTCTTGTCGGGGGTAATACCACGAGTGCCTTAAAAATAACAATTTTTCTTTGCATTATAAATAACAAGCTTTCATGAAAATCTGGTTAATTTTTATGCACGAGCGGTATTTAGGGAGGATATATCTAGAATGGAGAAATATGGGAGTATTATACTATTAAAATGTTTTTTTTGTCATCCAATTTTCAATTTCATGCAACATAATTAAAACTATAACTGAAATCTTTTTTTTTTTAATATTGAATTGAGGTGTCTGTTACTTTGTGATAGTTTATTTTTAACTAGTAAATGAGAACACAGTTTTTACTTTGTTTACTATCACTATATTAATTAATTTATAAAACAGTGACTGCAGTTTCGTAGTACTACTACATTATCAAACTGAAAGTTTTAAACTACAATCTAAACAAACCCAACTTAGTTATCTTAACTTACTATAATAAAGCGGCATAGAGTGGGGAATTTATACATGAGTAAAATATTCCTTGAAATTCCGTGAATTATAGCCTTTGAAAGATTTTTAATTGTACTATTAATTCCACATGGGTTCTTTATGAGGTTTTATCAACATCTAAGAATAAAGCAAAATTTTAGTATATAATAACATGTCATACTCGTATAAATAAGAATATACAGAATCTTATTCAAAAATATATAAGTTTGTTTGATGTCGTTAAAATAAACTTAATAGAAAATAGAACTAACAGCGCTGCCAAACTTTGCGTCAAAAGCTCTATTAAAATCACTTTTTACATTTTTAATTAATTAAAGCACACCGGATATATTAGATTAGCCTAAAAATGACGATATTCAACATGACTCTATAGATTAAGAACTAAGATGGTCTGACAGATTTAACAGATAAATCTATTATTTTAAGGAAAATAAGTAACCTAATTTAACCTTTTATAAAAACTTTAATACTTCCTAAAGAAGGCTAAATTAGGACACAATATTAAAAAAATTGATGTCTCGCGATTTGTCAGTTTAAAATGCATATTTTTATTATGATTTTAGATATGACTAGGCTTAATATTGAATATTAATATTGTATACAAAATCATTTAGTAATAGCTCACATTAATGTATAATTTTTAATAATAAATGATTATAATATAGGCAACTAAAATAACATTAAGTTTATTTATAGCCCTGTCATTCATTAGACAACCATTAAAACATCCGTCAAATGTCAACTTGGTTGCCTAAAACCGAAAGACATTTCGAAAAAAACACTCTTTAGGCTCGCGCGTTAACCTTCATTAATACCAACGAACTTAGGACTAGAATTAACGCAACGCCAGTTTGGTATAATGATCTGTTTGTTTTTGTTTTGGAAAACGTAAACAAATTGCTAGATCTCAAAAATCAAAATAGGGAAATTATCTTGAAAATGTAATAAAATTATTAAAAATTATTGGTTTTTATGTTAATATAGGCACATGATTTAAATGTAAACATTAATTGGTATGACAGTTCCAAGATCCGATTGCACCGGCAACAAGGTTGATTTGGACAGCTGTTGTATTCGTTTGATAAAAAGTTATATTAAATCAGGTATTGTACGGCACTTCGATGTCATTTTATCTCTTTTTATTAGGTTGTGTTATTCAGTTAAACGTTTTGACTGCTGACTCGATCAACACCAATCGAATTGAGTATCTAAAGTGAATAAAATATCTGCCTGTCACTTCAGATAATAAACAAAAATCGTTTTCTGGTTTAAAAAAAAAATTAACAATAAAAAATCATTGATTTATAAAAATGTTATTTATGGTGCAATGCCATAAACATTAGAAAAGTTATTATTTCCGGAGTGATGTTATTCAGTATGTTTATTCAACGTTGTCGGTAGGGTGTGTTTACAAGAACTGTCCCGTCTTGCCCCTTTGATCATATTAATGCCAAAGAAGGTTTGTTTACTCTATTTTCATCCAAGAATTCGTTAACATACCCTGTATGTTATATAGCTATTTTCTAGCTTGTCTTGCATATTGAAAATACTCTTCAAATTTTGGAGATAAATTCTTAAGTACCCAATAAAAGGCAGAATAACGGAAAATTAAAAATGCCATCGTAATCAATATAAATTTTCACATACGTTTATATTTGGCTTTCAAGTAGTATGAAAAAGATTAAAAGTAAAGCAAACTGGCCGCGAAATGACGCAGACTTGCGTGACCACTCACGCTCCATCAAAAAGGGGTTTGCTGTTGTGCCAAAGGGCCATGGCGGACAGACAGTCAATTTAATGCCTTGAATTAATTACTTCTGTCTTCACGAAGGTTGACCAAGGAAGTAATACACAAAAATTTTTCTCATATTTTATTACTAAGTCTAATCATTTTTCAAAAGTGTTTATTAATCATTTTATTGATTAAATCAATATAAAAAAATAATTTCTAAATAAGTTTTTTCAAATACCCTAATAATGAAAACATTATCATCACGTTATTTTATTTCATACTGTACCTTAATGTACTACATTACGTTGTCAGTTTTAATTCTGAACAATTTTTTATGCAAATTACAATGGAATTACCTATAAATGTTAACGGTAATAATTCGGTGCTTCCTTCATAAATCTGTCGATTTCTTTCCTATAAGTTAGCACTTTGGACTGGTTTGGTTTATGACCCACCGACTCTTTTTTTAGGAAAGCTATTACTATTGAAAATTTGGAGATATCTTTGTTCTCATTGACCATTAACATTGATTTTACCATAATGTATTTCGCTTACAATGTCAAACTACTGGACTTTTTTGACTAAAAGAAACAATAAAGTTAGTAAACTACCATAATTTCTTATTAAAGTTAATAACACTTACCACATCTAAGAAGTAAGCCAACATAATGTTTTCGTTGACTGTTTCTTTACATTGTGAGTTTTGCGCCATTCACAAAATATCCAATATTCTTTTTGATATTTTCCGAAAGACTTGGCCGGGATAAATTTCGCCGTCGCTTCAGAACTTTTTAAAAAATTTCGGCACCTATTTTATTCTTATTATTAATAAAAGGGACGCTAAACTAACAGACAAGACAATGACAATCAACAAGCTATTTTGTTACTGTAAGCAACCAATTTAAAGATAACTAGATCAACAAGTTATATTGTTGTAGCTACGTTTACCTTAATTACCTTATTTTGACAATACTGATACCTTTATATTATCCGGATATTCACACTTCAATTTTTTTATCAAAAAAAGATAAAACAGTATGAAATAAAACGTTGTGTGATACACGGCCGTAAAATGTCTTGTCTTGAAATCCCAGACTCGGCTCCTCCGTCGCCTTGTCACTAATCATCTAGACTTGTACTTTAATAGATCATTTTCCGGCCTTGTAACGTAAATTACTATTTTAAAGTATGCAATAAGATTCTGATTTACTTAAATAATGTGTTTACATGTAAAGAGGATGACACAAAATATTGCATACAACTTGATATACTCGAATCTTTTTTAAATCTTATATTTAGCCCCCTTCCTGGAGCATCCATATGTCCGAAAGTCAAATTAATTATAAAGTTAGCCTATCTGGATTGTAAAAGAGAAGAAATAATATTAATTTATCACCTTTTACCCATTTTATGTCTTTCCCATGAAACTATATTGTTTAAAACAATAGGTCGCTTGATACATCAAATTTTAAATTATTATCTCATTCGGTTCGGGAGTTATGGTGCCAACAGACAGAAAGGCAGATATGCAGACGGAAATGGAAAACCACTGATAAGCTGAAGGGGACCAGTCGCTCTTTTGGTGGTATTTTTACGTCTTCTGCTGCGAAGAATTAACTACTCTAATCCTAAAGCTTCCAGTAGAGCAACACAAAGTGCGAAATGCTACTCCAACACATCCGTTTACATTCCATTTGAAATAGTCTCGAATTTCTACCGTGTTCATTTTTCATCGCTTAAGTACTTTGATTGTAGTAACTGCTGTCTGCAGAGTTCTTGCTTTCTACTCCATTATTTTAAATCCTTAAATCACGAAATAATGACAGCCTTTTACCGTAAAAATTTGCAAATTAAAGACATTGATTAAACCAAAAATAATAACTTCTATCCAAATTCACCCCTTTACAGTCAAGATGCAAATGAAAGTTATTCCCCCTTTATTGAACTGTTTATTTCAGAATTGCGTAATAAAGAAAGTATCATGTTTGCAATATGTATGTATGTATGTATGTTGTTTTGCAATAGTTTTTTAGTTATGAATATAAACTGGGAATTAAAATAGAGTCCTCAAGTAAAGGGGCTTTTCTTAACAATCTACGCGTTAGGCTATGGAAACGCACACAAAAACGTAGTCCTCGCACCCTGACCCCTTCTAGCATTCGAATTTGTTTAAATTATTACCTTTTACCTACTCGGTGCAACAAATATGCTTTGGTATATTATAGAAAAAAACGTATCAGTTCGAGATGTTTCTACCCAAAAAAAAATCCTGAAAAATCCTCAATAAAATTTTAATAGCAAAATATGTCAGACTGAATAAAAAATAAAGAATCTACTGAACTAAGAGCTATTGTATAGAAAAAAAACTAAATTTTAAAACATGAAAAAAAATGAATACCAGTTTTAATTTCAGATTCTTTAATTTTAAACTGACTTATAAATTAACTCATTTTCTCTTTTTTAGGTAAGTCGCTGTAAAAGTCCTTTGTTTTTATCTCATAAATCAATTAGGGTAAGTATTATTTTAACATTATTTTTAAATTCAGTATTAGTTAAAATATCTCTTAGCTTAAATATACTAAAGAAATTTTTGAAAAATAAGTATTAACTTAAAAAACATGGTGTTTTCTATTATTTTCTTTTTAATTAAAGAAGACCCACCTACCTGTTTCAGGAAAATGCTAATTATTTCAAAATTTATTTTTCGTTTGTAGGCTTTATTATTTTAACACAATTTTTTTGTTTAATTAAAAGGGGTAAGTACTTAAAATAAAAAAAACTATTTGCTTATTTTTTGGGGAAACAAACTATATCCAAAATATTATCCAAAAATTAAAATGGCGAAGACGGACTTAAACAACAATCTTAATATTATGAAAGGAAAAATCAAACTATTTCTCGTTTTTTATTTTCCCATTACAGTTCCCTCCAAAATAAATTTTCAAGTAAGAGAAAAATTAGCATTTAGGAAAAAAACAGAACAATTAAACTATCTGAAATGTTAAATATTATTTTGCTAGCTGCATTATTAATAAAGTACTCTTCTGCTCAAATGAAAGTAAACAATTTTTGTGCTTTGCCAGAATATTTATTAAAGTTGCTGTAACAATTATTTTTGACCTCTGCCTTCGACGATTAAACTCTTTTTACTAAAGTTAAACTTACTTTTGATCCTTCAATTAATTTTCTTTTTCAAAATTCCCTATAAAATGTTAAAAATAATATTTAACATCTAGTAGCCAAAGTGTACCTTTTCTTCTCTTGATATTAAAAAAAAACTTTAAGCTGCATGGTTTTCCAGCAGTAAGCTTACAAAAATGTGTTCTAAATTGACCCTATCGTATTCGCCTCTTTCAGATTCTCTTCGTATTCAAAATTTCCACTTAAGAATATAGATTTCTTTTCTTCTGGAAAAAGGAAACTTATCTGTGATCGACAGTACAGTTCTAGCCACAAAAAATTTACAGAATATTTTTTTTTTATTAACTTGAATGCAACAAGACACTTAGACTTCTTGGCGCATCTCAGATTATTGCCCTTCGCCAGTCTTAGGTCTTTGGATTTGTTTTAAATGATAAGAAATCTTCTTTTGACATTTTTGGATTTCCAGCTTTCTCTTTAATTGTAGCGTATCTTAATTGTAGATGGTCAATCTTGTATCTTTCACCAAGTAATGGCTCAGTGGCACCAACGTCATTTTTTATTTACATTTACAATATTTTTACTTAAACAATCAATGCTTTTCATGATGTTACTTATAAGAGTTTTAATATTCAAGTTGATAGCCGAATTTGGACTGTAAGCGCAGGGTTATGCAGTTATCTTTTTTAGAGGACCTTAAATTATTATTAGACTTTAACATAAAACCTTAAAGACACAATGATGTTTGCTCTCATCCTTTGACAACAAGCGGCCAAGTTCTTCAAAGCAAAACATCATTCAAGTGATACTTATATATCTTTCTAACCTTTACATTTCGTTGCTATCCCAAGTCATACTATGCTGGGTGATCTGCCCGCCCCTTTTTTTATAGGTATATACTTAAATGCCTTTAAGGAATTGGCCAGTATAAATCCCCCTTCGCTGTTAAGATTTATACTTTTAATATATATATATATATATATATATATATATATATATATATATATATATATATATATATATATACAGGGTGGCCCACCCCATTCGCCTCGGTTTTTCTACGAGAAATAAAACGAGTTGGGGAAAAACTTTTAGCACGGTCATATGTGGGTCCATGAGGAGCATATTTTAAAATTATTTTGAAATGTACAGGGTGACCCAAAAAGAAAGTACATATCAAAGTTATATTTTTTCTTATGGAACACCCCATATTTTTTTCTATTTTTAGGTACTATAGACCAAATAAAGGTAAGTTATTGTTATATGTCTTATACCTAAAACGGACCGTTTCTGAAAATTTACAGAAACTTAAAAATACAGACCATAATTTAAAAATTGTTTACACCCTGTAACATATAACGAGCTGCTCGTTATTAAATTTATTGCTTAGCTCAAGGTTTAAGTTAATTATCACATAAAAGTTTTACCTTAATGTTATACAGAGTGTTGAAAAAAATTGCCTCAAAGTTTGGACACACATTTTATTGAATAACTTCCTTAAGTTAAATAGAACACCATGTATTTAGTGGCCTATTTTGACGCGGAACAAAATTCCCTTTAAAACCATATTAGGGTTTCCTATACCTATCTCTTCTGCTTTTTATGCAGAAGGCGTTTTTATATTTGACTTATCATTTATCTTAAAAATTGAACACCCTGTATAGCAATTAAAAAACCTTTTTATTAAGGATCACGTAGATACGCTAAAAGCACAAGTTTAAATGTTTGAAAATAAGATGTACCTCAAGTAAAATGCAGGCAAACTTTTTACTACTACAGTGACGATAATCCTAATATTTTTGGAACCCTTGATTACCAGCACAGATGGTCTGTTAACGTGTGGGGTGGAATAATTGGAACACGAGTAGTTTTATTTTACCATAAAGTCTGATACATTTGCTAAGAAACAAGGGCAATTTACCATATTTCGTCTCAACAATTAGGACAGGTGTGCCTTTAACTATATTTCGATCCTCATTTTTGAGAATGCTTTAATATTTTAGAAATGACAATAAATTGGAGCTATTACTTTTGCCTGCATTTTACTTGAGATACATCTTATTTTCAAACATTTAAACTTGTGCTTTTAGCGTATCTACGTGATCCTAAACAAAAAGGTTTTTTAATTACTATACAGAGTATTCCATTTTTAAGAGAAATGATAAGTCAAATCTAAAAACGCCTTTTGCATAAAAAGCAGAAGAGATAGGTATGGGAAACCCTAATATGGTTTTAAAGGGAATTTTGATCCGCGTCAAAATAGGCCACTAATTACAGGGTGTTCCATTTAACTTAAGGAACTTATTTAATAAAATGTGTATCCAAACTTTGAGGCTATTTTTTTCAACACTCTGTATAATATTAAGGTAAAACTTTTATGTGATAGTTAACTTAAACCTTGAGCTAAGCAATACATTTAATTACGAGCAGCTCGTTATATGTTACAGGGTGTAAACAATTTTTAAATTATGGTCTGTATTTTTAAATTTCTCTAAATTTCTCAGAAACGGTCAGTTTTAGGTATAGGACATATAACAATAACTTACCTTTATTTGGTCTATAGTATCTAAAAATAGAAAAAAATATGCGGTGTTCCATAAGAAAAAATATAATTTTAATATGTACTTTCTTTTTGGGTCACCCTGTACATTTCAAAATAATTTTGAAATATGCTCCTCATGGAACCACATATATCCGTGCTAAAAGTTTTTTCTCAGCTTGTTTCATTTCTTGTAGAAAATCCGAGGCGAATGGGGTGGGCCACCCTGTATATATACCAGGTAGGTCAAGCAATCAGTCGATTATTTACTCATCTATCCTATCTTGACAACTATGTGAAATTTTTACCTGAAACAAACACTTCCTGAAATATGTATCATGTGCTCTTGAACTATTTATTTTTTATATGAGTTAAATTAAAAACCCACAATTATTGTTTTTATTTTTTAAATGCTACTCCTTCAGTTTAAATGTTTAATTACGAAAAACAACAAAGTTAAAAATTTCATTTTCAGTTAGATTAAAAAAAAAAGAAAAATACGGCACTAAGTTAAGAAACGTATAAGAAAAACAAACAAGCGGGAATATTTATTTGACGCGGGAATACGGGCAGGTTCCCATTAGAATTTCTACATGGCACTTCGGAGCAAATGGGGATTTGTTTTAGTAAAACGACAAAACGCAGGCCTTTGGCACTCGCGAACGGATTTATGGAGGTTAATGAAAACAGACATCGAGCTTATTGTAAAAACAAACGCCAACGGGAACTACTTTACTTGTGTTAACTCACACTTTGAGTAGGTATGGAATTTAGATATTCGTTATTTTAATTTAGCATTTAAATTATTGAAATACTTTTAAAAAATACAGGGTTTAGCTTCTATATAATTTATAAAAAAATACTGGTTGGGATTTTTTCCAGGTAGGACCAGTTCAATGTATAAACTGATGTACAGGGTGTCCCAAATTTGAGCCTCATCATGGGATCTCGGAAACGCTCTTAAGATCCGTAATAAAAATTCCAGAACCGTATTTAAAAAACAAAGTTGATGATGGATGCCTAATGACAAAACGACGTTGTGTAAATCTAATAACACTTCCTTTTAGAACAGAAAAAGTAGCAATGGGAATGTATTTGGTTTGTTATATCTTTTCAAATAAAGACATAAGAAAATAAAAATAAAATCGCGAAAAATGTATATACTTAAATTTATACCTTTATGTGAAACGATAGCGAAATTATGAAAGGAGGAAGATACGCTGAAACCATTCATAAAATATATACACACATACACATCGTGCGTCATGCCGAAACTTGGTCTGGCGCACAGTTCTATGAAATTTTTTCGAAAAACAAAATTTCGAAATTAAAAAATTTTCGAAAAACAATTTTGCAGAAAACAAATTTTTGAAAGTGATACTTCTTTAAAAATCAAATTTTCGAAAGTAAATTTTTTTTGAAAGTGAACATTTTTCTAAAAACTATTATTCTAGAGCAGGGGTCTCCAAACTTTCCAGCCTTAGGGCCATTCTGATTACTCCAGTAAGTTCCGAGGGCCAAAACCATATTATCATTGTTGCCGGTGGTAAGAAGTGAAATAGTCCACTGATGAAAAAAAAAGTCCGAAAAAGTACACAACGTTTAAAAAAGGCTGCAAATCGGACTAAAGTCCGCAAAACGGCAACACTGCATATTATTAATTTTCCTGTCATTATCTGTAATTTCTAGATTAGTCGCAGAGTACGAGCCATGAGGAGTAACGTGACACGACATCTGGTGGACACAAGCGGAAATAGGTAGTACCTTCTATCGCTAACAGATGGCGCTAATAGCACGTACAGAATAATCTCGTTGGTTCGAGAAAGTTCTGGTGTCTTCCACTCACTTCTAGATGGCAGTAATTGGAATATATAAGAAGGCTAGTGGCGCAACCACAAGTCAGTTCCTATGACACTGATGTTAAATAAAATATTGCATACCTCCTTAAAACGTGTTTGTGCGTGTTTAAGTTTAAGACATCTTTATAACATTATTTTGATTTGAATTGTTGCTTTTGTGTGTAAATTAGTAGTATGGAAAAGAAGCGAAAAATTGATAGTGAATGCAGAAAATTCAAAGATCAGTGGAACATTCAGTATTTCGTAATTGAGTCCAGTAACAAGGCGCTATGTTTGATTTGCAATGAAAGCATAGCCGTTCAAAGAATATAACATTAAACATAAGTCATTATGAAACAAAACATTTTCAAAATTACTCAAAATATACAGGAAGTTTGCGGACAGAAAAATTCGAAGCTATGCAGCGCGGATTGAAATCGCAGCAATCTTCATTTACAAAACTCAAAACTGAACAAGAGGCTGCAACTCGTGCCAGCTTTCGTGTGGCTCTTGAAATTGCAAAACGTGGAAAACCATTCACCGATGGAGAAATGATCAAAGAATGCATAATTGCAGTAGACGAAGAAATGTGCCCTAAAAAGGTAAATTTATTAAAAACTGTCAGTATGTCAGCAAACACTGTGGCTCGAAGGGTAGAAAACATCGCTGAAAATATATCCTCTCAACTGTTCGACAAAAATGGACATTTTGAGTGGTTTTCTTTGGCTTTGGATGAGTCAACGGATGTGTCAGATACTGCTCAGGTGTTGATTTATATTCGAGGAGTAGATAAAAGCTATGAAGTGCACGAAGAACTTCTTGATATGTATAGTATTCATGGCACAACTACTGGTACAGATATTTTTAAAGGAGTTGAAATGGCCATTAATCAAAAGAACCTTCGATGGAAAAACTTGAAATGTATTACAACTGATGGAGGCAAAAACATGAGTGGGAAAGATAAAGGAGTGTATCATTCATCAACAGTCTTTGTGCGGAAAATGTTAGGATATGTCTGACGTTCTGAAACCAGTCATATCAACTGTTAATTTTATCAGATCTTTTGGGCTGAATCACCGACAATTCCGACAATTTATTGAAGAGATTGGAGAAACTGACTTACCTTATCATACTGCCGTACGCTGGCTTAGTTGTGGGAAAGTCCTTCAGCGCTTTTTTGAACTTCGAGCAGTTATCGAAATTTTTTTGAATGAAAAGCATCGCCCTCTTACTGAATTACAAAACAACGCATGGCATGAAATGATTGATCTACAATGCAGTGATATAATTAAGAACAAATATCAAAACTCATCTTTGTTGGAATTTTATAAGAGTCTTCCACTGACACAATTTGATAATTTGCATAAATTTGCTCGTGGTCTGTTTTCTGTTTTTAGTACTACTTATTTGTGTGAGAAAACCTTCTCCAAAATGAAGTACACAAAGAATGTTTACAGATCGAAATTAACTGATGAGCATCTTAAATCTCTTTTCATAATTGGTACAAGTAAAATTAGTCCACAACTACAAACTATTGTCAGTGGAAAATCTCAATTACATAAATCTCATTAGTATTTCATATGTCATTATGTTTGTTATAAGTTATGTGATTATTTAAAATGTATAAAATGTTAGTTGGATTCATTTCAATAATTTGTTAGTTATTATATACTGAAGTTAAATTTTCTGCATATTATACATATCTTTACTCATTTCAATTCTGTGTTTCTTTATCCAACTTATCACAAAAACAATAACAATAAGCCTACAAGAATGTTATGAGTTAGCGGAGTTAGCCCATGACCATATCAATGTAGATGTCATATTAATAATTATTCAACATAAAATTAGAATACTTCAGTAAACTAAATTTAATTTGCTATAAAAATTATTTGTTCTCTAAAAGGAGTTTTCAAGTATGCTAGCTCTCCGCGGGCCGGACAAAATCTGTCCGCGGGCCGGATGTGGCCCTCGGGCCGTAGTTTGGAGACCCCTGTTCTTGAGTAACAATTTTTCGAATAAATAAAAACATACACATTTAATAAAAACTAACATTTTTTGAAAAGCCAAATCAAGTAACAATAAGCAAAAGAAAAATTACAATAAAAATGCTATGTTTCTAATTTATAATTCCAGGTCATCATCAGAAAAACTGTTTTAAAATCTTATTATTACATTTTTAAATCTTTTTGAGAGTACTTTTTTTCTGCTTTTGACTCTCCCGATAGCTCTTTTGATATTTTAAACACTGTTAAACTTTGCTCTCTTTGTAGATTTAAAAGAAATTAAAAAATAGACGGTTTTCTTAATGCCTTTTAAATAGAAAACCCATGGAGCCACCCTTCGGTATATTTGTAAGATAAACATTGTCCTTATAGAACTCTCTGGAAACAATTTCACAAATTGTGAGAAAATATCGAAGCAGTTTTTTCCGTCCTTGTTCAGATCCTACCCATGTACAGGGTTTTCATTTATATTTTGACACGCATTTACAACTATAACTAAAAACGATAGAAAAAAACTTCCTATATAAAAGTTTCATAGTTTTTTTTCTATTATCTTTTGAGCATAATAAAAGAAACAAATGATCATCAAAAAGTTAAGAAAAATGAATAAGTTAACTTTTTTCAAATGAAACACCCTGTATATTTTTATTTAGAATAAAAGCTCTTTTTATCCCCTTTTTAAAAGTATATAGTTTGTTGGTATTTCATTTAGCCCCATTGAAAATATTTAAGTTTTCAATTAAAAAATCAATGGAAAATAAAAATCAGCATTGCCTTGGAAAACAAATGACTTGCTTAGTTTATACGTTTTGACAACACCTTGACACGTCTTGATATTTTGGCGTCGCTTCATTTATATTAAAAAAAATACTTAACTACGGGATATACCGAAGATCAAAAACACAAAATAATACGCCTTTTCTACGCAAATAATGAAAACATCTCACAAATTCGCTATGAATATCACCAACGTTTTCCCGGACAGCGAATACCTTCGAGAAACTCGATAACTTATATTGTTCGTCGGTTTAGAAATACAAAAAGCGTTAAAAGAAAAACGAGAACAGTGGCTGCAAATGAAGAGCAAGATTTAAATATTTTGCTTCATTTTGAAGGTACGTTTTATTTTAGGAGCAACAAAAAACAAAATCTAAGCGATATAACTTTTTAGAAAATCCCGAAAGTTCAATTCCTTCCGTTTCAAATTATACAAACAAATCCTGGGGAAAAATTCACAGTACATTAAAGAAACATAATTTTTATCCCTACAAATTTTTGCCAGTTCAAAATTTAACCAACGCTCATAAGATTCAACGACTTAATTATTGTCAAGAAATGATTCGTCATCTTCAAAACGATAGAAATTTTTTTAACAACATTTTATTTACTGATGAAGCAACTTTCACTACGGCGGGGATGTATAATAGAAAGAACAAGCATTATTGGGCAACTGAAAACCCTCACAAAATCCAACCTGTTAAGATACAAGGACGTAGGTCTCTTTATGTTTGGTGTGGCATGTTGGGCAGTAAGGTTATTGGACCAATAATTTTTGAAGGACCTCTAACGGGAGATAGGTATCTGCATTTTATTCAAAATGAGATCGAAAATCTGCTTAAAGACATTCCTCTTCAGCAATACAGAAACATTATCTGGCACCAGGATGGGGCACCCCCACACAATGTTGCACCAGTAACTCAGTATCTTAGCGAGAAATACGGAATTTGGATAGGAGGGTATGGCACTATTAGATGGCCGCAATAGCCCCGACTTAAATCCTCTGCATATATTTTTATGGGTTACCTAAAATAATTTATTACGAAAGGCCAGAAAATATACACATACAAGACAAAATTGAAATGAAATAATGTTACTTATAGGAACCGTCGAATTTGTTTTCAACGCGATTAATGTAAGTTGAGGAGAAACATTTTCATGAAGAAAATGGTGGAGGTTACGTCGAAAATTTGTAATTATTTATACTTAAAGTTCGTAATAAATAATTTATTTGTTTTCCAAGGCAATGCTGATTTTTATTTTCCATTGATTTTTTAATTAAAAACTTAAATATTTTCAATAGGGCTAAATGAAATACCAACAAACTATATATTTTTAAAAAGGGGATGAAAAGAGCTTTTATTCTAAATAAAAATATACAGGGTGTTCCATTTGAAAAAAGTTAACTTATTCATTTTTCTTAACTTTTTGATGCTCATTTGTTTCTTTCATTATGCTCAAAAGATAATAGAGAAAAAACTATGAAACTTTTATATAGGATGTTTTTTTCTATCGTTTTTAATTATAGTTGTAAATGCTTGTCAAAATATAATTGAAAACCCTGTACATTCGAAGCAGTCGCAGAATGAATTCAATGCTTCGGGAAGCAATTTTCTTTGACATATCAAGGAAAATGTTTTATCGACGTAGTCCGGAGGGACAAATGCTTGCAATATTTGACACTATATGAAAACAAAACTTCTGGGTAAAATTTTTTTAAGGCCTAATTTTTGTAATTTTCCATAAATGCACTTAACAAAATGCACATTACATCCAGAATGGGCAACAGCAGCAAATTTTTTATTCACTGCTTTGATTATTGCAATTTCAAAATTGGTCATTATGTCTTTTAACTTTTGTATCATTAAGAAAACCTTTTAACTTCATAAGCATGTTTTTATATAGCATTTCACTCTTAATTGGCAAGAGAGAACACACTAGTGGTATGCAAATGTTACCAACTTTGCCATGTAATGAAAATAGTTGGTAAGCTATTTGGGGAACGGTGGCAAACGTTCCATTCATAAACCATTCTGATGAATTATTTAAAAATTGTACATAACTAGATGTTGCAAAAATTAAGATCAGATTATTTTCATTAATTTTAAAATCTACCAGTAAGAAATCTTGTACCCTTTTAGTTGTCTTAAATTTATTTGGTACTTTAATATCATTTAAATTTGTTGGATTTGCAGGTAAATGCTTTTCACATTCTCTTATATTGTGGATAGTTCTGGAAAGGCTATTTATACTGGGAATACGGACCATGGCCATTTCGTTTATTTCAATAGTTTTCTAAGCATTATGAGAGAGTTTTGCCTTTTTTCTTATCAAAAAAATTTTGCCTTTAGAAAATTTGTTATTCGAAAAATGTTTTTAAAAATTTTTCTTTTGAAATTTTGTTTTTCAAAATTTTTTTATACAATCCTGGCGCACTACCGTGCCCTTAGAAGATTTAATCAAATTAATTTCGTTGGTACCAAAAATAGACACGTATTTTCGAGACTCCCTGTATTTTTCAACTTCTTACAGGACTATTAGTGTATGTATATAAGTAAAACACGGTCCTGAAATATTCATCAACAATATTTACTAACAGTGTCATCATCTCCTCTGTAGAATAACATCCCTGGCAAAATATTTTATGGTAATGCGGTAAACACGGCTCTCTTCCACATGCAAAACATCACGAAACAACCTTCAAACGACGCTTTTGAAGTGTTTAATATGCACTTGTCTCTCTGCACTTTGCAGCAATACTTGTAAAACGTTTTCGCTATAAGATGCTGGAAACACACTGGACTCGGTCTGTCTAAATATTTATTTATTCGCGGTAATTTGCAGCGTAATTGTGGCCTTAATTAATTCCGTTTCATTATTGATGCTTTCGTTTAAATTGATTTACATTATGGCTGTTTTATGTAAGTTCTTTTAAAGGGTAAAAATGACACTAAAATCTTAGACTTTCATTGTCTTTATTTGTTAATAGATACACAACGTTTCGGTTCGTGATGTATCTCCAACCGTTTTTAAGTGATAACTAAACTATTCTTAAAAGCTACGACTTGTAGCTCGGGTTGAGCGAGGATGTCCGCAAGGGGGAGTTCTGTCCCCACTGCTGTGGAACCTTGTCATGGATGACTTACTAAATGTCCCCCAACTGAAAGGGCACCAAACATTGGGATACGCAGACGATCTCGTCATTATGGCCCAAGGAAAATTTAATAACACTGTTAGGGATAAAATGCAACAGGCCCTAAACGCAGTCACCAGATGGACGAGACAGGAGGGACTAAACATAAATCCCTCCAAATCAGCCATAGTTGCCTTCACCAAAGAAGAAATCTAGAGGGCTTAGGACCCCTGAACCTACGAGGTGAAGCAATCAAGATTGTGGGAGAGGTTAAATATCTGGGTGTCATCCTAGACTCTAAACTTACCTGGAACCAACATCTTCAGAAAACAAGAAAGAAAGCGGAGAAGAATCTTATGTTAATCAGACGCTCTCATGGAAAAACATGGGGCATTAAACCAAACGTGGTTTATTGGTTATACACCATGGTTGTAAGGCCTATGATAACATACGCATCACTGATATGGTGGACAAAAATGCGACAAAGAACTGCTGTTACAGAACTGGCCAAGGTACAGAGACTTGCTTGCTTAGCTATAACAGGAGCAATTAAAATAACCCCAACAGCAGCCATGGAATGTCTCTTAGACCTTCCACCACTTAACCACATAGTAATGGGAGAGGCAAGAATGAGCTACTTCCGACTGCAAAAAAAACCAACTGGTGTCTACGCTAGTTTGGGACACAACAACATAAAAAGTCAGGTTGCGGCAACATCCTGGACGAAAGAACAGACCAGATGATTCCCCAATACTCATTCAACAAAAACTTCGAGGTAAAAATTCCAGATCGAAGTGAGTGGTAGCAACCCGATCTCCCCGGCACGGTTGGAGACATCATCTGGTATACGGATGGTTCGAAAACCGAGCAGGGAACTGGAGCGGGCGTGTACAGTGAAATGAGGAATTCACAATTCTCCATTCCACTAGGAACACACAGCTCTGTATTTCAAACAGAAATATATGCTTTACTGCACTGTGCAAGAGAAAATAACAGGGCTTACACAAATAAGCGGATCTGCATAATAACAGATAGCCAAGCGTCACTAGGGGCATTAGTAAACCCCAAGGTGACGTCCAAGCTGACATGGGAATGCCAAAAAGAACTGGAGGTCCTGGGAGAACGCAACAGAGTAACTCTCCTGTGGGTACCAGGACATTCGGGAATAGAAGACAACGAAAAAGCGGATGAACTAGCGAGACATGGATCATCCACACCATACTTTGGACCAGAACCTGCCCTTGGAGTGACCAAAACCACAGCACGAGGGCAAACAAGGGAATGGATCCGAAACAAACACAAGGAATACTGGGAGAACCTCGGTAGAATAAGACATGGAAAGGGCTTCATAAGGGGCCCATCCAAAAGAACGAAGGAAGAACTACTAAGACAAAGTAGGAAAAGACTTCGCATAACAGTAGGGTTGCTAACAGGGCACGATAACCTAAGAGGACACCTACACAAGATAGGCTCATACCCAAGTTGCAGAATGTGCGACGAGGGGAAGAAACAGCCTACCACATACTGTGTGAATGTGAAGCGTTAAATCACAAAAGACAGGCATTATTTGGGCAACCGAAAATGAGCCCACAGGAATATATCAACCAACTAGTCTCGGGGTTATACAGACTTGTAGAAGGAACAAGACCAATGGGAGGATTGGTATAAAAGACAATGGGAGATTAGGCACAAAAAGCCCAAGAGGCTGCGCTGCCTCCGGTAGTGAAAGACGGCTCCCAGGAAGAAGAAGAAGAAGAAAAGCTACGACTTATATACTATCCCTTGTTTACCGAAGCTTGACCGACTCTTCACGGTTCAGCAACGGCTGCCGGATATTCGAAATATTGATACTGGGTTTCTTTTTGAATAGTTTTTTGCTTTTGACCACTGTATGCGGTGTTGTTTTAACCAAGCCTTTCGGCAAACCCTGACTTCGACGTTGCACCTCGTGCCGTATTTTATTTGTGTTCTTTAACTCAAACTTCGAGTGGTCTTTTCGTTTCCCCGATGTATACCTCACCACATTTACAAGAAATTGGGTAGATACAGTCATTATTTGAAACATTGTTGTCTGGTCTCGTCATAGTAAGAATACTTCTGAGAGTAGTTTCTTTAAAATATCGAATTGTTATAAATACTTGGTCATGGGAGTCTCGTTTAAGTTGGAGTTTTTTGTCTTATTTTGATATTTTTCGATTGTTTCCTTTGCCAGTCTCTCACTGTAACCGTTCTGCTTTAGATCCGTAGTTATGTTACCTATTTCCTTTTGCAGGGATTCCTTTCTATTACATAAAGTTACTGCGGGGTTATATAGAGTACGTATGACCCCCTGTTTCGTTTCGTTAAAGTGATTAGAATTTTGGTGTAAATATTGTCCAGTGTCGGTAGCTTTTCTGTATAGCGAGGTTTGTATATGTCCATTATTCCGTTTGATTGGAAGGTCAAGAAAATTTTACTCTTTCTTCATTGTAAATACAACGTCGAAGGCAATTTAGATGTTTTAAGAAACCTTCAAATTCTTCGTCATTACCTGTCCATACAATAAAAGTATCGTCAACATATCTTAGCCGAACTTTTGGTTTGATTAGTGCAGTCAAAATTTTAGTGTTATTGAAACCATTATATTGTCTAACACTTTCAGGGAAACAAAATAATATTGATATTGCTATAGTGTCTTTTAGGATTACACATCATTTTGACAGAGTAGAATTAAATAAACCTGTAATAATAAAAAAGAATAATTAAAAATTATATTGGAAATATAATTCAATGGGAAAACAGTCCATGTGATGGTTGCATGCAATAAATATATTCTAAATTAACTTTAAAATATTCAGACGATACATAATAAGCCCTTTCTTACAATAAGTTTTTGACGGTCAATTTAAAATACTTGTAAAAACTACCTATATTTATAATACCAGAAGGTATATGATTAAACATTTCTTAAGTCATAAATTAAATATTTTTTTAATTAAAGTAGAACGTGAATTTGGCAGATAAAATTAAGATTTTTGTCTAGTATTGTGCGAAGAATTTTTAGTATTATTAAACCAATATTGTTTGTATATTAAAGTTACTGTTTTTAAAATAGGGATAAAAATAAGTTTTAAAATTCTTTTTTTATATTAATAATGGTTTACATGAGTCTTTGGACTTAGCTTTACAAATATATCGAACTTCTCTCTCCTGCGTGCGAAAACACTAAATATAATATATACTGATAAAAATTTCCCCAAAAACAAATGCCATATCTTATAATTGATATAATTAAAGTAACATAAACGGATTTTAAAACGGAAAATTCTTCGAATTCATGAGAGAGTACTCTAATAGCCCAACAATTAGATGCAAGTTTCTTTTATAGGTATTTTAAAATCGAGTTTACCATCGTCATTAATTCTTAAAAATTTATTATATGAAGGGAATTTTATAATTTTACCATTTAAAAATATGTAATTGAGTTCATATTTCAATGTTAAGATATTAGTTTTAGTTATATTCAATGAGCTGACAGCATAAATAGAGAAAGCATTTCATTCATAAACGCAATCGAGAGCTGCGCTCAACATGGTTTTGTTTATTAATGGCGATAGAATGGTAGATGCATAGTTTGTACTTACTTGTGAAAAGATAATCCAGGACTCATATCCGTCACTTTACACACTTGGCACTGCCTTACCATTTTAATTTATTAAAAGTACTTACACAAAACTGAAATTTATACAATTGTCACAAAAATTATCCAAACAACAAAAAACATTTAAACTAAAAAGCCATAATGAATGTGTCATCTGTCGAGTAAAGCGAAAAATCCGCTGTTGTTACGTTGTCGCGCCTTTATTAGCAGCTGTCCAAAAAGAAAATAGTATTTTGACATCATTACTTTTCTGTGTTATACTTTATACTAATAAATATAACAAATATTATTTACAATAGTAGAGCCTATTTTGATGTAATTTTAGGAATAAATTAAGTAAAATTTAATCATAATATACTATCAAGTAAATGAAACAGAAAGATACTTGGCAGCCACGCTTTACGACAAAATATGATATGTAGTAACCATTTTCCCGGGTTTCGGTGAATTTTATTGTTTCGAGTACAGAGGTTCATTCATCGCTTGGCAGAACCTTAGAATGTGCGTTTATGATGCCACGCTTATGCCAAATCGATGCTTTCTCCAGTTAAACTAACAGATCATTGGTTATATTAAAAGGATGCAAGTTAGAGTTACACCATGATTTGATTTTTAAAATATCATTTTCAATCCTTTATTCCGCAAAAATTGTAAATTTTCTTTGATATCAAGTAATAGTTCAGTAAATGAAGTCCGAAGAAACCTCAAACCTGAAAATCAGGTTGGGCCGTCACAATTTTTTTTTTAATTTGCAGGTATTAATGTATACAATAACCTCTGAAAATATCATATAAAAAAATGTCCGCAAGGGCCTGAAAATGGCCCTCAAGAGCCCGGAAATCCGTTTTTTTAACTAATTTGGTCGATTACTCCGGAAATATGAAACTTACGCAATTCGTGTTTGGACGAAAACGAAGAGCAGTTTATTAACTGCAAAAAGGATACCTTTCACTATTGTCAAAAATTTGATAGTTTTTGAATAATCGGCCATAAATGCGCCGAGTATTTTTTGCACCTCGAAAGGTGCTTTTAGGCTACTTACACTTCCAAATGGACGGACTAATTTTTAAATAACTCACGTAAAAATGCATATTTTTGCATGATTTAAAGTTTACATGAAGGAAGGAACTTGTAGCAATAATATCTTGTTACTGTTTCCTTTTTTTGTTTTTTTAGAATATTAAAAACTTGAGCCAAACTTAGTTTTTGCTCGATATTTTGACCCTCCTATCAATCTGTTCATATTTTTTTTATAAAAAGTAATTTTACCGAGCCCTTTTGGATAATGGGGCTTTGAAAGGTGTTAAATACATTCCGAAAGAATCAATAAATATTTTTTTGTGTATTTTTATAAACAACGTGTTTTTCTTAGATCGGTTCTTTTAGATTTCCGGAGTTTTTAAAAATGCTCTGGTTTATCGTTAATTAATATATATTCAAGGACCATATCGACTAATAATGCACATTATTTAAAAGCTTAGATTGCCCCCTTCTCGAAAACACATTTTTTTTCCAATTTTTTTTAGTTTTCCGAAACATCGAGGAGAAATTCTTGTACCAATAAAAACTCGACATTTTTTTTGATGATTATTTTCTCTTCGTGCTCAAATTTTTTGAGCTTTACAATTGTATTAAAGATCACATTTTGACCTTTTTATCGATATATATTTACATAAAGTACCTTAATAAGTGCGCGACAAAAAACTCTGCTTTTAAATTTTTTCTAAATAATTGAGTTATTTATTATTTTTTTTCGTGCGCGTACCGTTCATGTATAGTATCGAACAGCCGTCTGCTTCAGCGCGTGCCCCCACATTGGCTTCAATACTTTCTGCTCTTTTATTTACAAACAATCTGCGTCAATGGGATTGTAAATTTTGAATGCATACTTTTATTAATCAAGAAGAAAGTGTAAAAAGTGAAAAAAATTACATTACTTTTTATTTTTGTTTTCAGAGAAAATGTCTTTAGAGAAAAACGTGGCAATATTTAAATTTTTCCACTTTTCTTTTTTGGAGCAAAATGTAAGGGTTTATTTTTGTTATCCAAAGTTACATAAAGATCATTCATTTATCATTTTATCAAAGATTGTTTATGGTGCTTGAATATTTATTAATTCCCGATAGACCCGAGCATTTTCGAAAACTCCGGATTTTCAAAAAAAAACCGCCCCAAGAAAAAAACGTTGTTTATAAAAATACAGAAATATATTTATTGAATTTTGCGCAATGTATTCAACACCATTCAAAGCTCCATAATCCAAAAGAATTCGGTAAAATTACTTTTTATAAAAAACATATGAAAGAACAGGCCCGAGTTTTTAATATTCTAAAGAAACAAAAAGAAGAAACAGTAACAAGATATTATTGCTACACGTTCCTCATTTCATGTAAACTTTAAATTATCCAAAAATATGCATTTTTACGCGAGTTATTTAAAAATTAGTCCGTCCGTTTGGAAGTGTAAGTAGCTTAAAAGCACCCAGTCTGTCCGGTAGCGTAGTGGTCAGAGCCTCGTCTCGCCGCGCCGGCGATCCGGGTTCGAATCCCAGCCCCGCCGGGGAGACATATTTAGGTAGTAGTTATTTAAAATAATGTCCGTGGTGGCACTACCGCGTTGTCTAAAAGGTGCTGTGAAATGCAATATTTGCATGTTTCAGTGCTTGGGCAGTGTTGACGGAACTGGGGCAAAAAAAGATGGTTAAACATCGGAAAACCCGGCCCACTCTACGGTTTTTTTTACTTCTGCTACATTAGGAGTATATATGTATATGTATATTCTAAATAAATTTTATAAGTAAAATATGTATAAGCAAAAAATCCTTCGTGAGTTGTCATAAAGATAAAAAAAAAACCTTTCAAGATACGGGGCAGGTGCAAAAAATAATCGGCGCATTTATGGCCGATTATTACAAAAACTATCAAATTTTTGACAAAAGTGGTAGGAATTATTTTTGCAGCTAATAAACTGGTCTTCATTTTCGTCCAAACACGAATTGCGTAAGTGTCATATTTCGGGAGATATCGACCAAATTAGTTGAAAAAACGGATTTCCGGGCTCTTGAGGGCCATTTTCGGGAACTTGCGGGCATTTTTTTATATATGATATTTTCAGAGGTTATTGTATACATTAATACCTGCAAATTAAAAAAAATGTGACGGCCCAACCTGATGTTCAGGTTCACAACTTTGTTTATTGTGCTATAAAGTTAAATAATTTATACATAATAAAAAGTCCAAGAACAGAACCCTAAGGCATATCACAATTTATATTTTTACTTTCTGGCATAAAAGTATTTAAACGTATAATTTGTGATCTTTTCGAAAGATATGACTTAAATTAATTTATTTTATTAATATTTTATAAGGAGTGCGTTATTTTTTTCACGTAGTTTATTAATGATAGAAAACCGTGTACTTTTTGTATTAGTTAGTATAATTATGACTGTATAAAATTTTTATATTAATTAGTAAAGGCAGTTCAAAATTTCTTAAAATTGACACAACTTTTCACTTCAGATTTAAAAAGAAACAATAAATTAAATCGTAGCGAACGACAAAACGTTTGACAAGATGTTTGTTGTGGATGAAGAATGTTCTTAAACGAAAAATGTATAAATCCAAAAAAGTTGCGTTTGCTTTTATACAGGGTTTCCCATAATGGACTACCCATGCAGTTAAGTCCGGGGACCTTAAAAACTAATTTAAATCCCCAAATAGTGAAATAAGTCGGCCATTAAACACTTCTCGCAAAACTCTTTTACAGTTTTTAGCCGTATGTACTGTCGCTTCATCATCTTCTATTAAGTTACTCTTTATGTTTTTACTTACGTTGTTGAACTGAATAATCCATAAGAATTAACACTAAGATTAAATTATGTGTTCAAACCTAATGATGCTTTATTAGAAAAATGACCTTTTACGAAAATCAATTTTTCCTAGTTTTGTGACAGGTGCCTACTCGATTAATAATATGTTGATTCAAATCCCAAAGGCCATAAAAGATAATACTATAAAAAAACGTACTGACTTATCTAATATAGAATTTATTTCAATATCAAAATAGGTAGTCTATTATGGGGAACCCTGTACAATAATAGAAAATTATATGATGGATCAAGCATTTGTATAATAAATACAGGTCTGTTTAAGAAATTAATAACCGTTTAAAAATAAAATCAAAAATATTGAAACGATCAAACGGAAACTGCATTCTGTTTTCTTTTCATTAAAAACTAAAATCAATCGGAAACGCCTTTCAAAATTTCGTTTCTGGTCAAAGGCAATTTTACTTAAAACCGAAATATGTAATGAAGTGATTTTTTATTCAAAAAAAGCCACTCAACTGAAAATTGGCGATAAAGGTAGCATCGGAAATGAATATCCGAAAAATGACTGGTAAAATTTGCCAATGTGCTAAAAAAGTACATTCATTGTATAGAATGTTTGAATAAAAGAGAATGAGCGACTCACAAAAGTCAGCGTTAAAAAGCTTTACTCGTCTGAAAATTATCGATAAAATTGTGTTTGCTCCTATAAAAGGCCCTTTTAAATTCCCTTAAGAGATAAAATTTTGCTACATGATATTACTTTAGCTAAGTGCATAGCCTAAAACCATTAAAAGCGCTGTTTTATTTTCTCGCATACCCTTGCAATTTGTTTAAACCGCTTTAAACTAGTGGTTTTTATTTTTTTTATACGTAGAGTTTAAGAAATACGTGTAAAAAACTCTATACCATAAAATTATTTTGATTTAAGCCAACATACCTATGTATATCCTAATATTGTTTTAATCAGCCAGTAGAGAGCTTTAACCAGAGCTATGAAAATCACTATACAAAAGTATTTGAAGCATAAAGCACAAAGCATTAAGAATTTTTTTCATACACCAAATACTCAATACGTTATTATTTTTAGGATATGCTTGAAGCACCAAATACTTTAAAAAAGTAATTGAATTTTTTTAGAAAATACATAACTTAGAAGAAGTTAAAATGGGGATAAATATTTGTATAAAAAAGCTGTCATTTTTAAAGTTGAAAATATAGGAGTTGGTAATTAGGCTTTTAATTACCCAGAAACATAAAAGACGTCAGCTAAGATAGGATTTTAAGAAACTCCCCCTTAAATAGGTAGAATAAACTAAACTTAGAAGTATGAAAATAGGTATGTGGGTTATTGATTACGATTAAAAATAATCTAATAAGACGAAGCGCGGGGAGCGTGATGTGATGTGACGCTATGGAGTAGGAGGGGAAGGAGGAGCAAAATTCCGCAAAAATGGAAAAAAACCAAAACAGCCAAAGTTGTGTAGTGCTAGTATTAAGAATATTCGGTAGCATAAATAAGGTTACTAAAGCATTATTTATTTAAAAATTTACATTAAATATAAAAACAGACAAATAGTTTTAAACTAAACGTTCTAAAGTTATTGTAGCATATATACAAACTTTATCCTAACCCAACAGCGCAGCAACCGAAAAGCATTTCTCTTCAGGGTTCAAAAATATTTTTTATGGTATCTTATATACGCTTTACGTAATGCAGGTAGGATCCCGTTTAAAATGCTGTTCTCATGTTTGGGTAGCAGCATTTCCTATCAAACTTAGCGTCTTCTCTCGTTAGGCAAATAGTGCCTCTCCATCCTGAGATGCACTGTTGTCATAAACTCATTGTAATGTTAAAACTAAATTTATAAAAATTTAAACATACTGTCGTACATATGTTCTATAGGATTAATGTTTAATACATCTTTATTGGATTTACTCGCCTGGAAAGTATCTGGAGTATGGCTCCACTTCGGTCCTAGTCCCGGGGTATAGCGACTAAGTGTGTTCTGCCCTAATGACCCCTATAAGCCTGAAGACCGCCTGAAACAGAAAAAGGAAAGAACTCACCAAAAAACGTAAAAAAATCAAAACACTTGTTTACCTTTCAATAACAAATCTGCCACCGTTATCAAGATTACCAGTTAAAGATGGCGCCGACTGAATCTCCGTTATCGGATCCAGTCCAGTAATAAAAGTGAAAAAATATGTAATCACTGTAACAAAAATGTAACAAATAGTGTTAAATGTAAAAGTGAATGAGTCAGAGTGTGTGCTGTTAAGCGACCTTCTGCTTGAATATGGATTCAATCAATTGGTCTTTACAAATACGAGAAGTAATGCATGTTTGGATAACATTTTCATTAATTTTTCTCCCATTTCCCTTACAGTTTCTGTGATCGATAACTGCATCTCTGATCATCGGGGTCAGCTCTTGCGGATTACTACTGGCGTCGGCAGGCCAACTATGTGTCAAGGAAGAAGAGTCTGTAGGACGATTACTCAGAGGGGCCTGGACACCTTTAATAACTACCTGGAAAATGTTTCGTGGGACTATTTAAGTAACGATCGTGTAAGTGTCGAGAGGAGATTCCAATTTTTCCTAGGGGTCTTGGAAACTGCTTACCTGCGGGCTTTTCCTAGAGAATCAAATATAGTTCGGTCCGACCAAGATATGAATATAAGCTGGTTTAATGACAACTTGAGGAATATGAGAGAGACACTAGGTCTCTTGCATGCTCATTTGCGGCAGACTCGCTCTCCAACTAGCTTTTCTGAATACAAGGCTTTCAAAAAGCAATACCAGCAATCCATAAGGAACGCAAAGATACAGGCCAACGATAATCTAATTAACGCCTCTAATAACTCCATTAAGACCATGTGGCAGGTCATTAACAGGTTTTGTGTCAATACCCAAAGAAGAGATTTGCCAGTGCATCAGGATGATATAAATTCTGATGCTTTTAATGACTATTTATCAAGCATAGCACATACGCTTATGGGTAGTATTAAGGATACTGATTTACATCCTTTCGAAAGCCTTAAATACCGACCAGTAAATATAGCAAACCAGTTTCGCTTTGGTAAAGTTTCATTTAATGAGGTTAGAGACATTATAATAAGTCTTAAGAACAAAAATTGTAAAGATGCTTTTAGAATGAGTGTTAAATTGTTTAAGGATGTAATAAATATTATTCTGGTTCTCTTTACTAAATTTGTAAATCTCTGCTTTCAGACTTGTACCTTTCCTTCCCAACTGAAACGGGCCATGGTCGTGCCCATATTTAAAAAGCGCGACAGGAGTGACCCATCCAGCTACAGACCAATTTCTCTTCTTCCGATCTTGTCTAAGATGGTTAAGAAGTGTATGGCCCTAAAAATGGTTAGATTTTTTGAGGAAAATAATCTTTTTACAGACTGCCAATTTGGATTTAGGGAGGATTTGAGTACCGTGCAAGGAATACTTAACCTTATATCTAAAATTATGGTTCTTTTGAAAAATTGGATTACAATGCCACAGTCTTTTGTGATCTCAGCAAGGCGTTCGACTGTGTTACTCACGACCTACTGCTGCAGAAACATTACAACTTTCATTCTTCCAGCATTTAGTTTCCTGAGTCTTATTTGAAGCAGAGAAGGCAGGTTGTCCAATGGCGGGGCGTGGAGTCTGCGGAGAGACCAATGAACGTGGGTGTGCCTTAGGACTCAATTCTTGGGCCTGTACTTTTTCTTATTTACATTAATGATCTGCCTCTTAGTAGCCTCTCTTTGCGGACGACACTTTCTCTCTCTCGTAGTGCTGGATCTCTGCCGGAAGCACTGGAGGAGTTATCACTGGCACGATCGGAGGTGGAAAATTGATTTAAGGCCAACAAGCTTCTTAATAAAGAGAAGACAGCCTTTTCTTTAAGAGATCTCTCGGCTCTTGATAATAATTTGGTTCATCTTGATGTTGGTCTTTCAAAATTCAAATTCAAATTCCTACAAATTTAATTTTTATTTCTAGTTTATTCTTTATTTAAGTTGATCTTGATAATGGTGACAGACTTGCCACTGAAACGTAGATAAATGTTTTAAAGTTTTAAGGTTTTTTGTTTCTTTTTCCTTTTTATCCAGGCTATGTGCCAGTTTAGAGATGGTCAATCGGGCTAAGCACACTCAGTTGCTATACCCCGGGACCAGGACCTAAATGGTCCCACTCTCTTGAAACTTTCCAGGCGAGTAAACCCAACAAGAGTTTATTAAAAAACTGTAGTATAATACTAACATTTACTATGGTTTTTTATTACCTGCTTTAATTTTAATTAACGTGTACCAAAATTGTTTCCTAACGCAGATACGTGTAAAAATAAAAGATTTGTTAGCTCGCCTTGCGGCCTAATTTCGTCAGGAAGATATTATTTTCAAAACAAAACCCGTATTTTTCCAAAGAAAAATCCCCAGCTATAGCATATTTCCACGTCAAATTCAATTTATTTTCCGCGGATTTTCCCATTTTTTCCTGCGAAAAGCGTCGGGATATCCTGAATACTTCCTGTACGAGATATTCAATCTATCAAGGACGAGACGTAAATACCTATCAAGGCTTAGGGCGAGCTTTTGCCTTCTTTATCCTTTTGTTGGAAAACTGCGAAAAACCGCACCAGTGTGAAAACTTCGTGGAAATTATGCTGGGTTTTTATTGCGTGAGAGTAACGCGGACTATTAATATCAGTTTTTTAGGATTTTTTATTCATTTCTTCAGTAATGCTTTATGTTTACTAAATAACGTCAAAGAAAGCTGAAGAGAATACGCGAATATATCAAATTTAATAAAAAAAAAGTTAATCATTGTCCATTTTAGAAGTTTTATTCATTGACAATATGTATTATAATACTCATCAAATCATAACTAATTGTAAGCCATGGTTTCCTTCGTCAAATGTGACTGGATATCTTTTATCTTTTAATATATTCCATTCAGGATATTCAAATGGTTACTCTTTAATTTATTTTGTTTAAGGAAGAAAGGGAATGGATCCAAAACAAAAACGGGAAATACTGGTCCAGCATCAGTAAAGCAAGACATGGAAAAGGCTTCATAAAGGGCTCATCCAAGAGAATGAAGGAAGAACTTCTTAGACAAAGTAGAAAAAGACTTCGCATAACAATAGGGCTGCTAACAGGGCTTAATAACCAAAGAGGACACCTACACAAGATAGGCTCATACAATGGCGACCCTAGTTGCAGAATGTGCGATAAGGGAGAAGAAACAAGCTACCACATCTTGTGCGAATGTGAAGCGTTGAATCACCAAACCAAAAATGAGCCCACAGGAATATATTAACCAACCAGTCTCGGGGTTATAAAGACTTGTAGAAGGAACAAGACTAGTGGGAGGATTGGTATAAAAGAAAATGGGAGATTAGGTACAAAAAGTACAGGAGGCTGCGCAGCCTCTAAAAGTAAATAAAGACGGCTCCCAGGAAAGAAAAGTAACTGCAGTTTACCAAACATTTTTTGAGTTTTAAGCATGTATATCTTCTGGCAGCAAAAATTTCGACCACAGGAAGAATTTGATCTCCATTCTTGGTTTATAAAATAGGCTAATAAATGTATTTTATATCTCCAACTGCCAAATAACGTCAAATTCCTGGTTATAAAGTACACTACATGATAAAATGGGGGGTCTTGAAATTCAAGACACTCTTATTCTTCAATATCCGCCTTTGTGGGATCAGTGTCTCATGTTTCTGGGCTACTTACCTTTAACTTACCTTCTTATGTATCTGTCTTTAATAATTTAGATTTTGATAAATGTTTCGAAAAATGGCTAACTTTTATTTAAATTTGAAAATGCACTCTCAACAAATTCTCAGAAGCGTTAAAATTTTCTTGTATCCTCATCTTTTACAAATAATGACAAGGACCGCTTTCTGGCACTCCAAGATAATAATGCTTTTCGTATACCAATTACATTAAGATTAGGTCTACCTGTTTCAGGAGAGACATTTACGGCCCTCATAGGGTAAGTTACAAAAAAACTACAAGACGTGCATCCAGACATAGAGCAATAAATGATGTTTTTAAACTTGCTTTAGTTTCTGCGAATTACCTACCTTTATTGGTGCCTCTTGGTGTGTGTCGCAATGACGGAAAGAATGTGGATGGAATAACTCTGATCCCATGGAGATATGGCAAACAACTTCTTTGATATGCTACATGTATATACACTTTAGCCAATTGTTTTATAGATAAAACATCTAAATTATTACGTGCAGTTTGTATTCTTGTTGAATATAAAAAACTCAAAAAATACAGTGAATTTTAGGACCGATATATTTTGGTACCTTTTGCCGTCAAGACCTATGGTCCCTGAGACGATGAAGCCAAGAGCCTGGTCCGGGATGCTTTCAAAATTTCTTCCGATAAATCTCGTAGCTTCATAACCTAGAAAATGGGTCTTGTGATCCAAATAGGTAACGCCGTTTCAGTGATGGGTACTTTTCGGAAGAAGATAGGTTTGGAGGAGATTTTGTGCGTTTAGGTTTATTATTATATATTTTTTTAATTATCATTAATATTATGTCTTTTAAATAATGTTTTACTTTTAATATTACATATTGTTTAATGTATTTATTAAATAAATAGGTAGAAATAAAAAAAGCAAACAAAAATTTTTTCTTTTATTTTTTTTTTTACCTTTGTGGTGCGCTGACTTGAAAACACCTTGCATGATTTTAATGCTTGCCTATAGACTTATTTGGCTATTAAGCAAAATTTCTTAGTTTCTAGAAGACAGTCGGGTACTTAACCATCGCAAGTATTATTTGTTTTTTTTAGCAATATTAACGAGTCCTTTAAGGTAAATCTTGCGATGATTTTGGAATTTTAAAAAACTTTACAAAAAGTTTCTGTAAAATTGTGTACAGAAAATCGACAAGCCACAATTAAAGCAAGTGACAAAGGCAATTAAACTACCACTGAAGCCAAAGCATGTTTTAACAATCACATAAAAATTAATTTATATCTTGCTCAAATGGTTGCAAATGTTTATGGTCCTTTACGAAAAAAATCAGTCAAAGTTTCTATATTAAGGCTTTTTACCCCTAAACTATAAAGACTAAATTATTTTGACCTCTAAAGGAAAAGCCAGACTCTTTGCTAAATTATATGCCACCAATTATTGTACTCTTCTACTTTCTACTTATATTTCAACAGTTGCTGCAATTTCTAAAATCATACTTAAAGTCAAGCAGATTAAGTGCATCTTTTTGTCTCATATCAACAAGATATCCACTTAACTGGAGGGCAAACCATTGTCTTAAAAAAATCTTTTAAAACTGTACATATTTCTACTTGCCTCTTTTCAACTTCTCACCACAAGAAAGTTTTTCGGGTAGTTAAAGAGCTGCTTCTGCTTAACCTATCCCCAAAATCTAAAAATCTCCTTTTTAATTATAAAGCCATATGTTTTATCATAGTCGCTTGCAAGGTGAAGGAAAAATTAATCATTTCCCATTACATGAATATATTTTTAACACTTTTTTAATAATGCTTTTAAAACGTAAAATCTGATATATTCCCTTGCTCCCGATTTCATATTAGTTTTAATATGAATATTCTATTTTTATCAATGAAAGCATTATTCCAAAAAGGAATAGGTAAGTAACAGAAAGTAAATAAATTTAGCTTCACAGAAAGTTTTAAAGCAATTATTTACATTATATTAATAACTCAGTTTAGGATGATGATTGTTGTATAGTCACTTGCAGTCACATATAGTCACTTAACAGACAATATGCCTTGAGTACTGACTTAGTCATATTCGTTAGCTTAGTGCCTCTGTGAGGAGACGAATTGGTGAGCTTACGTGTGGCTGGTGTAAAAAAATTAGAGAAGAACAAGCTAATTTTTACATGCAATTTTAAGTTTTTCCAAGCTAATCAAAAAAGATTAACAGCATTGTAGTAGAACAACACGACATCGAGATCATACGATTTTTAATCAGACCGATTACGTTAGACTTAGGTGATTGCGAATCGCTGACTTTAGGAACACGAAGAGGTAGCTGGGATGCGTGCAGTATATCGCCAGATAAAAATTTTAGGCTTTTTTCTTACCGTTTCCATGAAATGGAGCATCACGAAACCAAGCAATGACACAAAGAAAAACTTCTGTGGGATCAGGTGATCTTTAGTAATGAATCTCGATTTTATTTCAGTATGTAGATGGTCGGGCAATGTTAAAAAGGTGATGTGGTAAAAGATGTTATGTACAGTTTGATATGGAGAGACATGTTAATCAAATGGTGGCTGTATTACTATGGGCTTTAATCGAATATACTAACATGACCTCTCGGTGCATCCCAGAAGTAATGAAACCACGTATTCTTCTATATTTTTAGATGATTAAAAACACCATTTTTTAACATACAATGCAGCACTAAATGTGGATAGAGTAACCCTAGACCTAACTCATTACTAATACCCAACCATTTACCATGGTTGTCAAGATCGCGTGATCGCACTGTTTTCGAACATATTATATTAAATTTACTGCGCTCTCCTCAAACTCCGGCAGTACTCATACAGGCAGAGTTAGAGGTAAGGTGGAATAAGATACTCCAAGATGATAAAGACCATCATATTAGATCAAAGCTAAGACGTGTTAATGACTGTCTAAGAAATCGGTGACCAGCAAATTAATAAACCTAATTACACAAATTGACACCTAATCAATGATGATCTATCAACTGCTACACATGAAGGCATGAAATTAGTAAAAGTTATTATATATAAATATGTGTTTACTTTTTTTATTACACGGTAAAATAGAACATTTGCTTAATCAAAAATAAAGGAAAATTGAAAAAAAACTGCCTTAAGCCTACAACATATCATTATTTTAAGAATATTTTAGCTTTTGAAGATAAATGATCTACACAAAAATAAATGCATTATTCCCAACCTTTTGACCGTTTTCGTTTCATTCCCATTACACTAAATGAATAAAGCAATTTTCTTAATTTCTCTTCCTGATTTAGCCGTATAATTTTGCCATTATACCCCGTATAATCACTGTTTTTACATTATTATTTGAAACGGTACAGAAATTGAATTTACGCGAATGTGCCTATTTAATATAATAGACCTGATACTAACAGTGATAATTGACGGGAATATACAGGGTTAAGCAAGTGGGGACTATGTTAAATCAATAAAAAGACAGTTGGTCGAGTGAGAGTTGATAAAACAATTGCAAACAAAAAGATATTTTGCTAATTCAATAATTAAAAAAGGCTATTTTTCGTTAGTTCAAATAGAAAACTTGTTATGCAGAAGAATTCTAATATTTTGAAAAATAATGCAAATATGTCAGTACAGGACAGTTGAATTCAGGTACCAAAAATGTTGTCCATGTTTCCCTTCTCCTCCAAATCTCAAAAAATTTAAGCTAAGTGTGAATAAACTCCCTCTTACCACATATACGACACTCACGGTACGTTAGTTCTTAGGCCTTCGCTCTTCGTGGAATTTAAAAAAAACTGTCCATGTTCGCTGTTGAGTGCTGCGGAACAAAAACACATTTTTTTTTATTTCAATCTGTATACTTCGTATACATTTCAAACCAGACCTTGTTTGAAATTATCCCTAAGTGTTGCTCCAGATTTAAGGACCAATAAAATGTCCACATGGTTTAGCCATCCATCTGATCTTTTCAGATGTTCCTTTTACATATGGATCAGACGGATAACTAAACAATATGAAATCGAAACGGTCTTTAAGTCTGACTCAACACTTATCATGTGGTTAGAAGCACTGGTTGTATACAAAGAACCTCATTGGAAAAAATGTAAGTTTAAGGAAGCTAAGTTTATTAAAAATAACAATAATACTTCTGCAATCTAAGTGTGAAAATATTCACCATTTGAATATCAATCATAAAGCGCACCAATGCTGCCGTCTTGAGTGAACTGGCTAAGTTGCAAAAAAACTGCAAGACATGCCTCCAGATATAGAAAAATAAATAATATTTTCAAATGTGTTTGGGTTTACTTGGGTTGGTGCGGAATACCTATCTTTATTGGTGCCTTTGGAGTATGTTGCAATTACGAAAAGCGTGTGGATGGAATAACTCTGATACCATGGAGATATGGCCTTTTTGGTAAGCTACATGTTCACACACCTTTGCCAGTTCTTATATGGATAGAACATTTAAATTATCACGTGCAGCTTGTATTTTGGAGATTTAAAAAAACGCAAAAAATATAGTGAATTTCTAGACCGATATATTTACAATAATGCGTCAGCAATCCAAGTGTGGAAACAACCACTATTTGAATAACAGTCATAAAGCGCACCAATGCTGCCGTCTTGAGTAAACAATGCTTTACCATAGTATATTAAGTCAGTAGCCTTAGGAATTGGATTAGTTTACTCTTGATAACGGACAGAGATAGAACTGCCCAAAACGTTGCGTTAATAATTAAAATAAGGAAAATTGAAGTACCGAATGATGGTCTACCACATTTAAATATATAATTAGACGGCTTTTGCTTCGACGCAATGGACAATATAATTTCATTCTTAGTAGCTTTTAATGGAACGACACGAAGTGCATTTAATGCATCCTTAGAGTGTCTGGGCGAGGGTTTCTAACCTTTTATTATAGAATAAATAAATAAATTTTATCCCTTTTGCTTTTGTTAAGTGCTGACTACCGAAGCAAAAATGATATTGGCCACGGACTTCCTACAAGAGCTATTAAAATAAATATATGAAACAACACTATAAATATTTTTATTAATATAAGAGAAAAATAGTCTACATGATAATTTTTAAGCTTATGCTCTTATTCATGACTAAACCATTCTCCTTACATTGGGATATGAAATTCCATTTTTACCACAAATTATTTCAAAACGTTGTTATCTCGGCCATCAAGAAATGTGTATTTGCAAGTATCGCCATTGTGTAATTAAATATTTTTTTCCTAGATTTCTTTAGGTACCTTTGTCGAATTCCACAATAGGTTCCGTCTAGATGGTATGGGAAGTACAGAAGTAATGGTGTCGCTACTGTGTTGTCTAATACTCTCATTAAATGAACCGATTGCATCTTTTGGTACTTAGATATCGTTGACAGACCTGAGAAAAATGGTTTAAACATATTAAAAAATCTCCATTTTAAAAACATTTTGAATCTTGGCATTATCAATACTTTTGCGTGTAAAATCAAGTAGTGGATAGAGGAAAACAACATTAAGAATGTGGATATTAAAAAGTGTTGTAAAAACCGTCCACAATCTTTTACAGACTTTTTAAAAGAGAGTTTTATTGTTACTTTCCAGAATGTTATTTTTATCAGGTTGAGCTGCACAGAATATGTAAAAAAAATATAGCTTTGGCACTCTAACAAAGTAATTGCTGTTTTAATTTAATAAATATAATTAAAACTATTTATTAACAAAAATATTATTACTTACTGCTGTTTATTATCCATCTATTCTTTTTAAAACAAAAGAATTATAATAATTTTATGTTTATTTGTGTATTTATATCCATATGTATAAATTAACGACCTGGTATAAACTAACAAAATTAACCTAGAAAATGCTTCTTGTTTCTTAGGTTAAGGCATATCCAAAGCTTTAACATGCGGTACTAAAAAAAGTCGTTAGAGACCCGCTGTGGTATATTTCGATTCGCCCCAATGGCTTGTTCGAAATCCAAGTCACACGCACTTCAGTAAATGTTGATCTTAAAATTTTGCATCACAATAAAAAGATGTTTTTGATTTTAGAAACAGCTCATAGAGTAAGCATCTAGTTAGGCATTTATATGATTTGGAGTAGCTTAAGAGAATTTTCACACTGTTCCCGTGATAAAAAGTGCCATGCACCATAATTGCCATTTTATACTGTTAAATTTTTGGAAGCAGACCATGCTTTAAGGCGCGAAAAATTTTCGTCACTAGAAAGCTACTCACAATCAGATTATCCATCGCAACCTTCGAGCATATACTGGCTAGAGGCAGTCTTGCAACTTGGTCGTGCGAACAATGTGCGTACGAGAGAAATAAGAATAAAAGTACAACATTTTTCTCTCCCTCTACGTGCTGATTAGTCGGCGGGGAATGGTATATACCATGCCGATCAATCAGCATGCCGAGGGGGGTATATACTTCTAAAATAAAAATATAACTGACCCCTCTTGCTCTGCGTGCTGAGTAGTCGACGTATATTTATTTTTAGTATTTTGTCAACTCTGAAGGTAATAAATACTATCTGAATGTTAACGGAACATTTTATAAGTCAAGTTTGAGTGTAAAAATGTCGACACTTTAGATTTTAGGAAGTTAGGATGTTAAATCAATGTTGGTTACTACGTTTCTAGTAAAAAGTATAGATGTCGTAAGTAGTAGGGTAGAAAATTGAAGAAAATATTATTTAATAAAAGTTTTGCTGGTTCTGTTAAAAGTAAAAAAATCAAATTTTATTAAAAGTAAAAATCAAAGCAGTACCTATTCCATCACTGAATTGCTACGTTGTCAAGATTTTTTATTTTTCGTTTTTTGTTAAATTTAACCCATTGTTAAGTCCATTGCTAACTTTAACAACGCGATCATCACTCAACCGTTAGTTTTTTAATCTATATTTACCTCTTATAAGTGCTTCATAGTAAATAGTTAGTAAAAGAAGTTCCTGACTAAAATAGGTATCTAAATAAAAAGTTTAAATTTACAACCCTTTACACTAATCGATATCGGGAAAAAATAAATTACCTCATCTTTTTGGCGTTTTAAATTTCACCAAGAAAGGCAGTAATTAATAGGCACTTAAAGAACACGCCAGTCTAAATCTCTATCATAACTATCCTTGGACTAGAAATGATTTAATCTAAAAATATAACGTACCCAACTGCTACTGATAACTTAAAATAAGTTACGATTAATAAAAAATGTTTGTATCAAAACGATCCGCACAGCGGAGTATCAACAGGACTATGCTGTATTTTTAAATTACTTATCCATTATTGTCAGATGATTGATTGATGGCTGATTCAAACCGCTTTGAACACGCTATGCCGCCATTACAAATCAGTAAATCCAGCAGTGGCGTTGCATAGGTAAAAAAATTAAAAAATGTGTTTTAACTTTATTAATAACTGTACGGTTCTTGCAACACTGATTTGTTTTAGTGATATGGCTGTACGGTATGTTTTCATTATATATTAAATATTTTTGTAAATCGCTCTTTTTTACCTTGTTTTACTTTTAATTACTAAAATAAAGCAAAAGGTAAAAAAATATTTATATTTTATAAAAACTAACAATAATAAATTCAACAAACTAATTATCATTCCAAACAAATTTATATTTTATTGTGGGCCCGTTTTTCTAAGACAAAGTTTAGTTCATATACCAAAACCGGCATGATTCCTCGTTACTCATTCCACGCCTCAAAAATTTAATCCATAAGTTCGTTTACATTTTGCGGCCTAAACTTATTTTCCTAATTATTTTTTAATTATAACCCCAAAATATTCCATAACATTTAAATCCGGACTCGCGGACCAGGTAAAACCATTCATCGACTTGCCGTACCGTATGAACGGGATACTCATCTTGCTGAAAGATATATTTCTGTCCGGAAATCGACCCAGTACAAGAAATCATGATATTCTGTAGTAGATCTATATATACCTCCGCATTGAACCTTCCTTCGATAAAATAAATACACCAAGTCTTGTGCACTCAGCCACCCCAAACATTTACGAAAATCGCCCCTACTTCTGTCCTTATGTATATTTTTCATCAAATCGTGTTCCTTGAGGCTTGTATACCTTAAGTATTTCATTGTAGCACAACTAAAACAGTTTTTCATCGGTAAATATTATATTTTCCCAAAAAAACGAAGGTTCCAAATAAAATTGTAGGAGCAAATCCAATGCGTTGTTCTTTATTTGCATTTGTTAAAAATGGTTTTAAGGCTGCCGGGTGGCAGCGCAATTCGAATATTTGCTCTAACTACAGATTTAAATGGTTAGTTTCTCAAAACATTAACTAAATTATTGTCTTGTTCTTGATTCGATAGTTTGGGGCGACCACTTCCAGCTCTTCTCAAAAAGTGTGTTTCCTGCCACTTTTTTAACAAAATAATAGTACTCTTTGAAATGTTAAGCTCTTCCGCCACATCCCTTTCTGGCCAACCTCTCTGCTTAATATAATGAATAATTAATACTTTTAGTAAGTTTGGCATTTTAAAAAATATTTTCACACACTGACAACGGACACCTGTTTCTTTATTAGGTTATTCAACAGGTATTTATATTCAGTAGAAGGTGGCATAAACCTATTTTACAAAAGGGAAAAAGAAAATTGGCCAAGATTTAATGGCCATTACTGTACCTTATTTTTAAAAGCTCATTTATTAAAATAAAAAAAATGGTTTCAGTTAAAATATTTCCATGGATGAAAATGTTTAGTAGATATTTTAAAATTATTGTTGCTTGATTTTACAATTAATTGAAAAACTTAAAATAAAAAGGGGTTTTAGTGCATTTTTTTTTATATACTAAGTTAAATGCTGATTAGTACATTTAAAAGTATTAGTTTATTTGACTTAAAAAGATCTAACAATAAATTAATTGCTACGGGGGATGTTTAAATCACTTTCTGGCAGTTCAGTCAACATGTGTCCAAATACCGAAACAGGCAGATATTCTATCTAGACAACGCGGTAGTGTCACCACATAATACAAAAAACTACAACTTTGAACCCATTAACCCCTGGGTAATGTTATTCAGACAAAACTTACAGTATAATGTAAAAACTATTGCCAAGGTGCAAAGTGTATAGTGGGGACAGTTGAATCGATTGCAGCGCTCGCTGTGGTCAAATTTTCTTTAAATCATGCTTGATTTAAATGTAAACAATTAGGTAAAACATTTAAAAGGGGCATAGTAGTTGTTGTGTAGTGCTGAATGTAAAAATACTGGCAGAAATAGAAACTGTAAATTTTATACATTTCCGGGACTTAAAACAAGGGCTTATATGTCGTGGTTTACTCCTGTCAGGTAATAAATGTCTTAGTTGAAAGGTTAGTTGATTTAGAAATAGCCTGCGAATTAAAAGGATTTCTTTGCTTACTTTAGTACGATGCCTCAATGGCTAAGTAGGTATCACGTTTGACCAACAACATGAAGGTCCCGAGTTCGATTCTACAAAACTCCAAGTACATTTTTTATTAAAAACACACCCTTTATACTTACTTTCTAAGCTTTAAAATTGTTTATTCCCTATTGATATTGCACTTCACTTTTACAGTGAAAAATTAATCTAAAACAGAACACTGTACTACTTGCGCTAGATATTAAAAGAGCGTTCGATACGGTATGGCACAATGGCTTACTATACAAACTTATAACCATACATAGACTACCCATGTACGTGGTAACAATTTTCCACTCTTACCTGCAAAACAGAAGTTTTAGGGTAAGAGTCGAAGACACATACTCATAGACGTACAAGACACACGCAGGTGTACCACAAGGAACAGTGTTATCACCTAAACAATATAACTTATATTCTGCCAAATTTCCTAAATTCCCTAATACAAAAATCGCACTCTTTGCCGACGATGCTCTTCTTTATGCGCATTCGTTTGCAGCAAATGCCGCAAGACAAAAGTTAAAAACGTAGTACGAAAAGTGGGGGATTAGATAAATGAGGAAAAGAGCGAATGTATGATCATTACAAAAAAATTTTCCCAAAAACAAACTAAACATACCCATAAAAATCAATGACACCTTTATTAGACCTCAAAAAACCCTAAAATACCTTGGCGTATTATAGATGACCGCCTTTCCTTCCAACAGCATGTTTCCCAGTTATTGCATAGAGGCTTTGCAGCAATGAAAGTCTCTATGCATTACTATCCCCAAAATCAACCTATCCCCTAGGAATAAATTGACAATTTACCAACAAATAATTAGACCGTCTAACATATGCGCACCAGTATGGGAGCATTTAACACACAGATGTCCAGACTACAATGGTACCAAAACAAGGTACTGCGTTTGTAACGTCCTCGGGGCGTTACACAAGAATTGACGAACTACATGACTTAACGCACACGCCAAGAATAGAAGAAGCCTTTCAAAAAATTTTTAACACACAGCCGCAAAAGTTGTTTTAACGCAAGACTAAACGGCTCAACACTATGACGATATTTTACATAACCACTTTATCACAA